>JAYJLX010043870.1:0-13464 GCA_036873525.1 Chalinula nematifera
GACAGACGTTCCTCAGAACACAATGCCCAACAAATATCAGACAGACGCTCTCAGAACACAATGCCCAACAAATATCATACTGACGCCCTAATCCTAAGAACTTAATGCCCTACAATTATCAGACAGATGCTCTCAGAAAACAATGCCCGACAAATATTAAACATAATAAACTAAACTTGCTTCTCTAATTAGCTGGTAATATCCTCTAGATGTCCAGCCTAACAATGATCGACATCTCAGAACTGTCCTTATACTATGAAGTAGCCTTTCCCGACTAGACGTTCATGTAGTTGATGAGCCGTAGTTTCGTCGTCCTCCGTCATGATCTGGTCAACGGTAGTACAGTATTCCTTCCTGTTCTTCCTTGTACGACGAGCTAGATCTACATCTAGTCGGATCTAGTTGACCATTTTTTTTTTTTCCTCCTCCCAATAATATTGAACCGTCTGAACGAACCATTCTTCCATAAAAACGATAACTAGTGCGTTTTGTAAACACGTAAAAAACTGTATCGTGACTGTATAAACAGAACGAAGTGTATTGTTCTACTGAACGAAAACGGTTATAAAACGTTAACTTTTATTTGACCGCTACTGTAGATAGACTAATATATGGCGGCGAAGGAGGCGGTTACCTGTGTTGTAACGGGGTGTGGTCAAAAATTTTGTGCACACTTTGCGTGCACACTTGGCTGCTCAGCATCCCCCTGCTAATATTTTAAACATCACTGCAGTTAACATGTGTAGGCTTAAGTTCCTTGCCGAAAAGCAATGAAGAACACCAAGTAGTGCTTAAGAATGAATTAAGCAAATTAAAGAAAAGGTAAAGGTATGTGCTTGAAAATATATTTAAGTAAATCAATGAGAAAGGTAAATGTGTAAGACTAATCGGCAAGTACTAGTTGTGGTCTCTTTGATGCTCTTTCACTAGGACCTTCAGCACTATCTTCTGTATTAGAAGCACTATCGCATTCTTGTAGGTGAAGATTATCCGGTTTCGTTGAAGAAATGTTGTAGTTCTTGTTTTTAAATAAGAAAACTTGGTACTGGTAATTACAATATAATGTCACTCTACCGTAAAAGGTTTGGTTAGCTTTAATTCTCCTTTTTCAGCAAATATAATTCGATGCATCTATCTTTCATAATGCAAAATGTAACACCATAGGTAGTAGCACCCAGTGATTACCATTTGTTGAAATGGGAGGAGTCAACCTCCCCAACAGGAAGTGTTGCATTGTATGCAGTTTCAGGTGTGGAATTGTAAAACTCTGTTAGGGGGTCAAACACCTGTACTGCAGACTGAAGCCCACATCTTTTTCTTTAGCAGAGGTATTCAGTCTACCAATCAAAAATCTTATAAGGAGCTCAGCACACAAGCAGTATATCAGTGGCTTTGCGACATCAGTTTGTGATAATAATCGAATTATTTCCTAATCTCCACCGTTCTTCAAATACACGTGTCCCACACATTTACATTTTTTTATAGCTGCTGATTGCAAATTCCTCTACCTCCTTTACTATTCTTTGCAAGTGCCGGAATATTTCATGTATCGATTTGAGTTCAAACGAATTTTGTAGGTGAATTATTATGCTGCAGCTGTCTTTGCAGTTTATTCACATAATAAAAAATCTATACAATATACAAAAATTAGTGAACATAGGAACCTATCGGTCCGGTGCACATCGATTACGTTGAGGACGGGAGGGTGGGGTGGGTACACGAGGAGGAGGCGATGGGGGTGGGGCATGTACCTGGTTGGGTGACTCGGAAATTGAGGTATAACCACAATACTGGAAGAGGACGTAGAGGTAGGGCTTTGGGGTTGCTGATGAAAGGTCAACTGGGTAGGGTGTGGAGAAATAGCTTTAGACAGTCCCAGTGAACGATTTGCTGTTGGTTTGTTGAGTTTTGTAAGCCACAGTTGTCCACAATAGTATACGGACCTTTCCATAGGGAGGCGAGTTTCTTTGTTTGCCCCTGTTTAATGGAGTATAAGGTCCCCATTAAAGAGATCAGTGATATCAGAATGTCGATCACGAATGTTTTAACCTGTTTTTGAATATGGGTACGTGCCAGGTCAGTGGATTGTTTGAGTAGGGAACCTATGAATTCAGGATGTTTTCACACAGTTGAACGACCTCAGGTGAGGTGATCATCCAAAGTTGAGGCGGTATGGTGTAAAACCAGTAGATTTGTGTACTGAATAAAATAAAGCCTTTGGGAGCTGCACATCCCAATTCCGTTGATTAGCTTGTACCATCCTGGCTAAAAGAGATTCTACAGTCCTTTTGAATCTCTCCACTTTGCTGGGGGTGGTAAGCTGAAGTGCGTGTCTTGTGTAGCTTCACATGATGACCTCACTGCAAAGGTTGGCACCTAGATCACTGTGTAAGTGCGAGGGCACACTATAACGACAAATGACTTCGTCAACTAACACGATTGCGAGAGTGGTGGATGTAGTGGTAGTTAGAGGAAGTGCTTTAACCCATTTGGTTAAAAAGGTCCGTGACCACCAAAATACATCGATTACCTTGCTCAGATGATAATCGTATTCAAATGGACTGGATGCGTTAAAACCACCCAATGGTGCATGTGACTTGGAAGGGGGAGGTTGACGGCGTTGACATGAAACAGTTACTGATCCACAGTATGATATCAGATTCGTATCCAGGCCAGTAGTAACGGGTCTTGACCAAATCGGTGGTACGCTACTCTCCATACACTCTCGTTCAAATATGGCTCTAGTTAGATTGTTACAGCCTTCCATCTGTGTTTGACTTCCACAATCTGGCAATGTCTTGGGGAATTCTCCGAGGTGGACCACTGGAGTTACGTTACTTCTTCCCAATTCACAAAGGTATCTCTTTACCCCTCCATTACTTCAACAATCCTACCCAGGGTAGCTAGTTCTTGCCATGTAGTTTGACAATGTCAACTGCTTAACACTTGAGGGGGTGTGGCCTAATGGTATTGGCTTTGCACCAACCGAAAATGTTGCCCCTACCAACATATCACTTCCCTTGTCCTCTCCCTCCATTCTCAAAACCCAATTGTGGCAAAAGGTCAGTACCCACTAACATCAACAGATGCATTGGATTGGGCGAAAAGGGTGGCTGAAATGGTATTACTAGAACAGGATACAATAGCATTGATTTTACCATAGATATTGGAACTTATTAAAATTACGTAACCGCGATTGGAAGCTCAATTACTTAACTATTATGAGCGGGCAAAGGATGCTCGTTACACAGTTTTCCTCCTAAATGGAGATTTACGTTTTGCAGTAAGGTCAAGGAAGCGGACTATAGAGCAGAAGTGAGGTTATAAAACACATGCTATATACCTCGAAAACGTAGAACGCATGTTAGGGATTTAGAATTCATATTTAATAAAGAAAGCCAACACAAATGTTACGAGTAGTTGTAAAGCAAACTAAAAAAATGCTTTGAAAACACTTGTTCTCCCTGTAACTTAAAAAAGCTGGCTCAAAGAGCAACATTTTTGAGTCACATACAATTTAACAAACATTCTACATGCGTTTAAGCCTATTTTTTCTCCATAGAATTCAAAATAAACAAGTCAATTTACCTATCACCACTCTTCCCTGTAGCTCAAATTGCTTTGCTAGCACATTCTTCAAAGGTCTTTATAAATGTTACGAATAGTTTGAAAACCTTAGCATACAGTGACAGAAACAACGAAAAGATGGAATAAAAGTTCTTTTTACATTAATAAGTACGGTGGAGTGTACTCTAATTAACGCGCAGTGTGTAATAAACATCTAACGCGTAAAATTACAACCCTATGTTTATTCTAATATCTATGATTTTACCCACTACATTCCCACCTACCATAATTCCTCAAGGCTATATTAGAGGGTACAAATTTATTCATTTCCCATTCCTCAGGAGTTGTCCTTCCGGACAACTACTGCAGCTAAGATCTTATTTAAAGACACAGCGGAACCAGTGTCTAATAGTGCAGTTACTGGGATACCTTCCAACATGATAGTAGTGGTGAGTGTAGGTCCTAACTCTTCTCTTGTTGACTCCTCCCCTGTGGTCACATGGTGTAGTGTACCCCGGCAAGTGCTTCTTACAGCTCAGCCGCACGTAGCTTTTCACTCAGCTCATCTACCTTTCAGGGCTGCTTGTTGTCCTTACCATCTTCTTCAGGGTAAACATGAGTGACTTGTTGAGGCTTCTTATTGTAATTCTTCGCTTTGGACTCGGTTGGAGCACCCTTCCCTTTATAACGGCAGTCCCGTGCGAGGTGGCCTTTCATTCCACACACATAACATTCTGCATTCGACTTTGATCCTGGCATAAGCGGCTTCCTCAAGGGAATGCTCCCTTTCTTTGCCCTCGAACTCTCGACATTGGTAGCGGGGTCTTGGATCGCTGGTGCTCCAAGGTTCTTCCTCAAATCGTGCTTTCACCAGTATGGTCTCAACATCGCCATTGGTCCCCACTAGCTTTGCCGGTAACAGTCCACTCAAAATTTGACAGCTGAGAACACTTTTCCCCATCTGTTCTGTTTCCTTTGTGCATTGTTGTGTCCTGGGGTACGCCTTGTAGAACAGCTTCTTCAGTTGTTGGACATAATCATCCACCGACCCTTGTTCTACCACCGGAATGCGTATGTGTGTGAATCTTTGCTTCAGCTCCTGTGTTATTTTCTCGAAATCCGATCGCTGCTCTGGTGGACAGGTACGAATATGCTTGTCTTTTCAATCGCATATTCAGGTTGAATAGCTTCACTCCATCTACACAACTCGCATATTCAGGTTGACTCCATCTACACAACTCAGCCAACTGTTCCAACCATTCGGTAAATCGGTCAACTTCCTCCTTATTGATATCTTCTCCGGAGAATTTGGGAATAGGTGGTAACTGGGCGGGTGTGACTCTACTGTCTTCACTCTCACTCACCATTGTTACTTCGTCTTCTGTTGCAGTGGCTTCCGGATGTTTGGTCTCCTTTCCGACAGCAGTTGTTGCTCTTGGATGAAGTTCTCTAGCAGGGACTCGTAGTGCAGCACGGTGAGTCTAAGCTCCATCTGATTCCAGACACGTGGACCGGGGACTCCTTGTCGCTCTCCCTGCTCTTCTTGTCAGTGAGTGCTAGCTCAACGATTCGTTCCTCTCGTCGCTCCCATTTCTGCCTTTCCTTCTCCACAGCACGAAACACAGTAAGTTCACTCCATGCATTTTTCCCTTGCCCCGAGGTAGTCCTCTTCCTTACAAGCTGCTTCTTCTGCAACCGTATTCGAAAGTTCATGTGTTTGTTTCAGTTAGTTCACGCTGAAGCTCTATTCCGTTCCCACTCGGTTTTGGAACATTCTCAGTCACTGCCACGAGTCTCCACTTCGTCTACCTGGAGCTGTAGGTCAGCACTTTCTGCTCCTCCAATCAAGCCTTGGTGACTTCCACCTCTCCGATGAGTCGCTGTACTTGAGAAGTTTTTTCTCTGACCTTCCGTTGTTCTCTTGGCACACTTTATCAAGTCTCCTACGAAGTCCTTCCACATTGGATGATTTCTTAGACTGAGATAGCTGGTTCCACAGTTTGAAGTTCTCCACCTCCAGTTTCTGCTTCTCTTGATTCAGGGTATCAAGCTGCAGGGTCTAAGACTTCCAATGGTAACCGGCATTTCTCGATGATATAATATATAATTATATATACATATATATATAGCTCTCGATAGCTCCCAGACAGGCCCCAAAATGTAGCAAACACAGACGAATCCGTATTGACGAGTAGTGTGTTATAGCTTCAACCAACGTGAACTCAATAATATTATCAACAACCCCAAAAACTCGGACTTAAATACATCATACAAATGGTATCATACCCATATAAGGAATGGTTACAGCAATACATGGGATACTTTACATTATATACAAAATAATTAACTCAGTATTTAGTAGTCTAAATTTGTTACACTACCAATTAGCCTTATTACCACCAATTAACCCTGCTACCACCACTTACCTTTGTATCACCAATTAGTCCTGTTATCACTGATTAGCCTTATTACCACCAACTAACCCTGCTACCACCAATTACCCTTGTTATCACCAATTAGTCCGGTTATCACAAATTAGCCTTGCAATTAGCCTTGTTATCCTTATCACCAATTAACTTTGTTATCACCAATTAACCCTATTATCACCAATAAGCTGTGTTGTCACCAATTACCAAATTAGCCTTGTTATCACCAATTAGCCCTATTATCACCAATTAGCCCTATTACCACCAATTAGCCCATTTAGCACTGTTAGCCTTGTTATCACCAATTAGCCTTCTTATCACCAATTAGTCCTGTTATCACTAATTAGCCTTGTTACCACCAATTAGCACTGTTCCAGCAATTACTCTTGTTATCCTTGTTAGTACAAATTATCTTATCACCAATGTGTATCACCAATTAACCCTATTACACCAATTATCACCAATTAGCCCTATTATCACCAATTAGCTCTATTATCACCAATTAGCCTTGTTATCACCAATTAGCACTGTTATTAATTAGCCCAAATAGCCTTCAATTAGTCTAATTAGCCTTGTTACCACCAATTAGCGCTGTTTCCACCCTTGTTATCACTTGTTATTACAAATTATCCTTATCACCAATTAGCTTTGTTATCACCAATTAGCCCTATTATCACCAATAAGCCTTGTTATCACCAGTTAGCACTGCTATCACCAAGTAGCCCAATTAGGACTGTTATCACTATTCATCACCAATTAGTCACCAACTAGCCGTATTATCACCAATTAGCCTTGTTATCACCAGTTAGCACTGTTATCACCAATTAGCCTTGTTATCACCAATTAGTCCTGTTATCACTTGTTACCACCAATTAGCACTGTTTCCACCAATTACACCTTGTTATTACAAATTGTCCTTATCACCAATTAACTTTGTTTTCACCAATTAACCCTATTAGCTTGTTGTCACCAATTACCCTGTTATCACCAATTAGCCTTGTTATCACCAATTAGCCCTATTACCAATTAGCGTCACCAATTATTAGCCCAATAGACCCATTGCACGAATTAACCATTTCAAAACATTTCAGTATATTTCCGTGCATTATTGCATATTTGCAATGTTGGTGCACCAAGGTGTACAAAGGGGTAGGGATTTTGGCTAGTTTCTATTGTCGTTTTCAGATACAAAACAGGTATCATCAATGCAGAATACTATGAAAAGACGTGTGATTATTTAGCCTGTAGTTTTGAAATAAAAGCATAAAACCAATATTTTCGTACTCGTGCAATACAAAGTGGTTCACAAACATGGCCAACAGGATATTAAAATTATTCGCGTTAGGTCACCGTGCAATGGGTCATTAGCCTTGTTAAATAAACTGTTACTATCAATTAACCCTGTTATCAAACATAATGTATACTGTACAAATATGACACAGTGGAGGAGTACAAATCAGATGTTTTAAGTTTACGTTATGTGAATGGTCCATATACTCTCACTATGTATTTGCTTACATTACGTTTACGTTATGTTTATAGTGTGAATCACCCTGAATGGGCAGTTTTTGAAAGCATTAAAGCGTAGCATAATGGAAAAGCATAATGCGCCTAGCCCTAAATACAGTCAACACATGCTAACCGTAAGGGTTGGGCTATAGGGCTTCACCAGAGGAGTTTGCTCATGCATCATAATGAGTCAAATGAGATCTTAAATTCCTACCCAGCTTCTACCAGGTTAAAAATTCTGGCTGCATAGAAAAATAACGGCTCATGCTTCCTCAGAATTTTGCAAATAAAGGATTTTACAAAGCAGAAAGTTAAAGTAGATATATCTACTTGTGCTAGTGGAGTTTCAGACATCTGCCATGCATAATGTGCTCTACTGTGGCTTGAGAAATTTTAGCAGGTTTTGCGCATGCACTATCAGGTAATTTCTTAAACACTTCTCCTGAACTGTGCTTGAGAATCCAGTAATTCTTTTCCTATATATGCTAAGCATACCTTCCTGATTATGCTGCATGACACTGCAACTGTAGGAGAATACCAGCTCATGCAATATTTTGTCGAGATCTCTACAGTAGATTTTGAGCAGTGATCATGTAAAGGAAATAATTGCGTTTAGGCAACATAAAGTTTTTCCTTAGCACTACAGCAATTCCTTTACTTTGAAGAAATACAAAGTATGTGTATTAGTGATTTTCAAATCTTCGGATCGGCCATTGTTAAATTGTCGGGTTATCACACCTTGCTTATTCCACGCTCAAACCTGCCACTCAGAATCCCGTTGATATTTCGTCAGGTAAATTTGATACATAGATAGCAGTCTCCTGAATCTGCGTACCAAGTAGCAGCTACTGCACTGGCGCACAACAACTCCGCACATCTGCTCAAAGTTTTGTCAGCCATTTTAAGAGTTAATGTCACCGTGAATTCCCGTAAATTTAATTTGTGCATGCAAAGTTGTTAATGAAATGCAATTAACAGTTATGAAGCTACTGATGCTGTGACCCGGGACTTAAGTTACCTGTGAAGAGTGGGAGATGGCACAAAAAAAACAAGTGCTATATGAAAATAACGTAGTTTCAGAAAGAATGCAAGCTACATGTATAAGTGAAGTAAAATTTTATACTACAGCCGTCCTTTAATCTTGCAAAGCTGCCATACGTACAAGAATTTCAACAAAAGGTAGTTCTCCTAGGGAACAAATAGTTTTTGCACTGCACGCCCACTTTTTACACTAAACACACCTGTTTTTGCAGTATATACGGCATTTTTTAACTGAAGTGCTTGAACAGGTCTATAACTCTATACCTGTAGACTACCATTAATTTTGTGGGTGCAAAATTTCACGAGGCTTCCTGTTTCGTTTTGTGTTCCCTTTCAGTTTGTGGATATCACTGCTATCAGTAATCAAGCAGTGTTGAGTGCTGCTGTTTACTAATAGCAGCGTACTGTATTTTACTGTGCCTGGCTGTATAAACTGTACTAAATTCAGGAAATTAAAGGACTCTACGTACATGATCACTCAGCTTAGAAACTCAATAGCTAGAATAGACTTGCAACATGGCTACTAGTTGAAGGGCCATTATGTCAAGAAATCCTATTGTTGTTTGGGACATCTACATGTATATGATTCATTGTGTATGATCATTGAAACATGAAACTACCTCATAGATAACCATTAATGTTTCTTAATAGCTGTCGAACAGAAAGCAGGCTTAACTGAAAATACTGGATTTCAGCTTTAAAAAAGGACTGTACAGAAATATCTATTTAAACGTCAAAATATATTTAAAAAAAAGATAAATATGTTAAGACTATCGCCCTTTGATTTCAAGTTATGGCGGTATAAAATTGAACAAAAAAAAATTCTGTCCTGCTTCTGTACTGAAGAGTACATACGATCATTTTATCTTCGTTTGAGTAAAAGGTTCTAACTGGAAAAAAAAAAAACAAGGCAAGGATGGTGGAATTCTTAAAAAACTACATCAGTAGAAAGAGAAAAGTTAGTAATTTATGAATGTTTGAAATCATAGTATATCTATAAAGCTTTTGAAGTTACTTAGAGCAACTGTAAATTCCAATGTGGAAAATCAATTGCAATTAAACAGCCATGTACCCTGATTTTTGAACATGCGGCCTTTAATTGAGGAGATGCAGTATCACCAATTAGCCTTTGTTCAAGGCCTTGTTCTTAAGCTTTTATACGAGCTTTTTTTGTTATCATCAAATGGTCTTTACCTGGCCATCACTGAAATTTAATTTCCTGTAGACAGCATGGAGTTGTTGGAACTTAAGAGGAAGTATGGAGACTTGCAGAAATGTTTATCCCTGCAAAATTCAAATTTTGCCAAAAGTTATATTACACACATGGGATTATTATGGTTACATGTACCTTGAACTACTATGAAACACTCTGTGCCTTTCTAATCAGAATTTAGTGTTGTTGTAGTGTTTTAGAACTAAAACTAATTTTAGTACCCTAAATTAGTTATCATAGCTCTAGCATAAAAACTACAACAATATATCAGTCTATTAATACTTTTCAGAACTGTAACGCAATATCCTGGTATGGTTCCTATTATGCTTCAGCTCTGGAATTTGTATTAGCTGCGTTTTAACTCAAGCTCTATATACATGCTATCAAATTTCAGGAATGATTCTCTGGTTTTGGAAAGATAAGCAACTCGTGTACTTTTTTTGCCCGTGTTTGACTACAAATACTCCGAGATTATGATTAGTTTCTTTCCTGAAATTACATAGAAGTTAGCTTGTGGCACTCTTCTAACCTGGTGCTGCCTCCAGTATCATAGTGGATTACTACTGGACTTTAGCTCGAAGAACAAGCATTCTCCGCCATTACTGCTCACAAATAAGCAACTACGAAGGATGACGTAAAGTATTTGAAAAGGCTCACGTAACTGTACGTATTGTAACAATATGTGCGTCAATGAACGTCGGCTTGTAAATAATTTAGCTTGTATTTAGCTGCACTGTTGATTGAACATCATTGTATAACAAGTATTAGCAGCTGTCTTAGCCTGACCCAGGACTTAAGTTACCTGTGTATGCAATTCTGTAGGGTAGTGGCCAATCTTCATACCAGCCCCCTTGTTTCATTGGTTTTGTTGGGGGTCTGTGCTTCTTCATTCTCTTTTTTGTAGGAAATTTTTTTATATTTTTTAATACTATGTAATTATATTATTAAAAGTTTAGTAATAGTATTGTGAGATAAATACCTGAGTTAATTATGAGGCATAATCAGTACAAAAATGGCTCAGTGAATTCTTGAATGACGAGTGACCTTTAACAAACTGAAACGCAGCAGTTTTTCAAGATAAGTTAATCAAACGTGCTCCACTAGGTTAGTAATATTTCACTATTATTATCTAATTCATTTGGTATAGACAGATAGAAGTCAGGGCTACTACATGCCAATCGCAAGCACGAACTCCTTCCTCGGTTGAACAATAATAATAATAAAAGCTATTACAGTTAAATGAATAATGTTAATGTTAATTAATCAATACATGTTTACAGTTATAGTTCCTAACGCACTTCCCGGCTTTGACTATTGGTAACAATAAGTATCGTCTGCTAAACCTCGAATCCAAGAACGGTTTGCTGCTCGACGGCTGGGTGGCCATTGGGTTGTGGGACTGGTATCTGTTGATGGGGAAAAAACGGAATTGTCCTGGGTTGGTGTAGGGTTTTCCTCGTGGCTGGTTATCGATGACTCAGTCGGGGGAATATCAGCTCTGACCTCTAGGGGATATAACCTCTGTACAGTCGTTTTAAAGGTTTGGACTTGACCTACGTGGACACGGTTTGCACAAGTGCACTCCTCACTTTTTTATCAATCCCTTTGAAAATAGATTTTGTAACTGCCAGTTTCCATTGACTCCTAGGCAAATTCTCCTCGTGTACAAGTGCAATATCTCCCAGTTGAATTTTCGATGGAGAGCTACCATGAGGAGTATGTGTGTAACGATGAGCATTAATTAAATATTCTCCACGCCATCTTTTCCAACCATAACAATTGTTTGAGATCGTGTTCTGAGTCAGCTTACAGGTAGGATCTATTTCAAGATCAGGTGGCATGTTAGGTAGGCTCATTACCCTCCAGCCCAGAATAAGATTGGAAGGATAAAGGTTGGTCCAGGTCGTCTGCAGAAATGTATGATAGGGATCTTGAATTGACAACCATTTCGACTTCAGTTAATACGGTTTGAAGCTCATCGTATGACAGTCATGCTTTCCCAATCGACTCTCAAACACCTCTTTGTGCTCTGAATCATGCGCTCAAAGACCCCACCCCACCACGGTGCTCTTTCAACATTGTATTATCCATTTAACCTGTATATAGTCCGACAAAATGCTTTCAAACAAACGGATGCTCTACTACTGATAGAATATGCTTCTCAGCTGACTTAAAGGTCTTTGTGTTGTCCGTTGAAGGGAGTCCTCTTCATGATGAGAACCCTTAGAAACATCGAATGAATGATTCAGCCATGGACTAACTCCAAATCAACAGCCCGAACGACGCAGCATGTGAAGAGCCATAGCCATACCTCCTGTTGGTTCAATATTAAATGATCTTTAGTGGACCGGCAAAATCTATCCCGGTAAACGTAAATGGATGGGCTTCGGTCACCCTAAAAGGGGGGAGGGGCGGGGGAGGTGGTCCTCTGAATGTTCCTCCTTCTACAAGTAACACAACTATGAAGCAGCTTCTTAATGACTTGTCGAGCATGTACAATCCAGTAATTGGACCTTAACTCCGTTAGAGTGACTCCAGCATACATAATGAGGAGTGGAATCAAAGAATCGGTATTTTCAAGGAAGATAGGGGCTGTAGCTGATTATGGAAGTTGAGCATAATCGATTCGACCATGGCTTCGCCATATGCCGTTTTCGTCCTTCAGGTTGAACTGTTTTGAACTGGATCCATCAGCTGTGCTGATCGGAGGAGATAATTCATAGCGTTGCTGTGATCCTGTACTGTTATTTGTTTTTCCTGTGAATGGTAACGTAATATGCGGGTAAACATGTAAACATGGGCTAATACTCAGTCTTTCCACCTTACTCAACGAACTGAACTTACTACAGTTGATCAGAGGCGTCCTACTGGTACAGATGAGTGAGACCAACGACACTCCCTTAAGCTCGTCTCGGCATTTAGGAGGAATGGAATGGGAGAACTCCTCTCCTCACCCATGGCGGTCCATGCAACTAAAACGATAGGTTTGATACGAATTCTTGTGACAATATTCCTTGGGAAGGCATGTCAGCAGGATTACACGAACCACTTTAGTGCTTCCAGCATGAAATCGATATCAGGGTTTGGATTTCGATGACTCAGTTTTGTCTCCATTCTTTATCTTTGTGTTGTATCCAGTATAATGCATCCATATAGCATACTGGCTCTTCCAACGATAGTTCCGAGTTTAGTGCATGATTCACAGAGTTCATCAATCCAGCTAGAAGAAATACAGATAATAATTCCAATCTCGGTATGGTGATCGCCTTGACTTGTGTTTTTGAACAGATTAAAAAAAAAAGCTTCCTGTCAAAGGTTTCGATGACAAGGTATACTACAGCAGCATATGCTCGTTTTGAGGCATCACAGAAACTGCAGTGGCTATACCATGGATTCTCTAAACTACAATTAGCGTACTGACGAGGGAAGGGTAGTGATGGAAGTCTCCTTTGAGATTGTTCTATGTCTGGTTTAGAGATGAGGTAAGTGGTTGGTCCCAGTCGATCTTTGATTCGCACACCACCTGAAAAAAAACCCTATACCAAATTATAATTGAAAACATACCTAAGGGATCATAGAACATATCCGTTGTCCATACTATATTTCTCTTGGTGGGAGTGGCCTTGCCCATCTCGGATGGAACCATGGAGACATCAAAGATCAGTACATCCTCAGCTGGGTTCCAGCGCACCCCCAGAACCTTATGAT
>JAYJLX010043881.1:0-13461 GCA_036873525.1 Chalinula nematifera
GTGCATTAATTGCGAAAATTTGCAATTCACAGTAGGATAGTAGTCAATGTTATTGTCTTTCTTGCTCCCTCATACCAGCCCCGCTTGTTTCATAACTTTTGTTGGGGGTCTATGCCTCTCTCATTCCTACTTTTCCTTTTTTTTTTTTTTGAAGAAAATTTTTATCTATCTTGTTTCCAATACTTTTTTTATAAAACATAATAATTATTAAATTTAATTTTCAATTAATAAAATTAATTAAAATTTAGCTAATTGATTATGTTAATTGAAACCACACCCCGTTAATGCACACGTTTTTTTTTAAAATTGAAGATTTTCGATCTCCTAGTGCAATTCGTTCGTGGGTACTTTGTTTTTGAGAGTATCCAAAGGCACTCTTTCAGATTCAAGCGCTTTTTTTGGTGTGTGCCAACATAATTTTGGTGCCCTAAAAAAATTGCTAGGTGCATGGAAAGAAAGAAGAAAAAGAAAGAAGAAAAAAATCAGGCATTTTTCAGGGCTTTATGAATCCGTAATAGGTAACGTTTTGCAAGTAGTAAAGATGCATTCTAGACCAGTTTTTAGAGCTCTTTAAATTTCTGAAGTCAGATTTTGCATTCAAGCTTGTTTTATGGTAGTTTTGGAGCTGAGAAAACCCCCCCAAAACCCAGAAAACCACACTCATTCCTACTATGAAAGTTGCTAATGCACTTTCAGATGAGATGACGTTATAAAATTAATGATTCCCTTTCTGCCAATTTGTATAAAATATGCGAAAAAGATAGATAATACAAAAATTCCAGCTGTGGCACTCGACAACCTGCCTCCACTTATTATTAACCTGCAGGTCACTGCATAACAGGACATGACGTGGGTAGGGCCTATGAAATTATGCTAGCATAGTTTTGAGAATAACATGGAATTCATAGAATCGAGAATAGTTTCAGAGTAATAGATATCACTTATGGAAAATTTAAAAAATTAATGAATTAAAAGCAAAAAAAATCTTAGAGGTTGTCATAGACTGTACTACTATTGACTGTGCACGACTAAATATTAAATCCGCATTATTTAATGACAAATAAGAATTGAATGACAAATAATTGGTCTTTTTGTTGTACATCAATTGCTATATTGATGAGTAATAATAGAATGATAGGCATGTTTCAAGAGATTAATGGGTAATAAATACAAGAATCTTGAAATAGAATAATAGGCAAAATTAAAACCATAATTTCACAAAGCCTAGATGTAGGGGGGGGGGAGGGAACTTGGAATACAACCTCGGCTCCGGATGTGGCCTTGGTTGCACAGTTGAAGAGTAGCTCTTTGGAAGTGACCTCCTGAGAGTTGACCAAATCATGAAGTGATGGATGAAGCAAAACTTTGAGAGACCTATCAGCCACTGCGCCAATGAACTTTGTACAACACTTGCCACACATGATATATAAGGGGCAAGGATGCTAATCACAATATCAATATCACCAGTGTCTGCATGTAGAACAATATCCATCATAACCCTTTAGTTGCTTAAAATTATACAAAAAGGCAAGACTCCAAATTTCCTGGAATAAGACAAATCATTGATCTAGGCATAATATCTTGACGCTTGTCCAACTCAATATGACAGACAGCCTTTCAGCTTCCTGTCTCTTTGTTGATCATGTGTCCGAGCTCTTTATTTAGGATTGTGTAGTCCTAGTGTTAGGTGGCATTTTTAAGCAACAGGATTCTGCTGACTTCTGTTCATCACAGCTGTGATATTATTTTTCAATAGTACATGTACAATGTATGTCCTGTACAAGACATGTGCAAGTAAAATATTCCAATATGAAAATCTCAATATGATGGACTTTCACATTCCTATACTATTTGTTTTGTGGTGCATTAGTACAAAGTATGTTACTATACACATAGTTTATCATGTTTGTTTTGCACATAATGTTCTGTGTTGTGTACAAAACCTGTTTCCATCATATCACATCTCATGATTTCACACAAGCCCAACTGCTTTGTTTAGAAATTTTTCTTATTTGCTTAAGTAGGTCAGTGTACCCAAGGGGAAGGTCCTGGGATGTGATATAGTCCTCACCAATGTGCTTAAAGAAAGGAGCATATTTTTTAACTCAAGGTTAAGGAATGTCCTGTAATTTTTCCAGGATACAGCCTGTTTTAGGAGCAGCTTTTAGACATAATTATTTTTGCATTTAGAGTTTGCTTTACAACATTTTACAAAGCTACCTATGTAATCCTCCCAAAAGACAAAAAAAAATCATTTCTACTATGATAGTTCCCATTGTAGTTTAAATTAGCGACCCTTTAAACTCAGCCTTAGTCTTTAAACTGTAATGATGGCCTTTTCCAAATACGTTTGCTATCGTTATGCATGTTGTCTTTTTTTGTATTCTTTATGCAGACAGTTGTTGACTACACTGACTACAGTCCCCTGCCTTCTTTAGTGTGAGTGTAATCTTTCCGCTAATTATATCATCTTTTACTAAACCACTTGTTTAGCCCTTCTTCAAGTATTGTGAGGCCAAGTAAATCTTATGAAGTGGAGAAATTTCAGCAGCTGGTAAATATTGAGCACTTTGTATATTGATATTACTGTAAATTGAGGTAATGTTTTTTTATTTTCTTGTGTACATTGTAGTTAATTTAAATCCATATTGTGTAAATAATTTTTGATGTGTTTAATGAATAAAGGGAGAAATAAATGACCAAATTAATCCAGGAGCATCTGCAGTACACATGTAAACTAGAATGTGCTATGGTGTTTTTTTATACACATTTTACACTCTATTTATCTTTACAGTGGAACCTCTCTACTGCGGACACCATTGGGCCAACAAAAAGTGTCCTTATTTGCAGAGTGTCCTGATTACAGAGGTTCTACTGTAAATATAATATGCAATTTTTTTTTATTGAAACTAAAAGTGACTATTATGAGGGAATAGTATATTTCCTAGTTATGCATTACTTGTAAAAATTAGAAATTTATGGTTGCTTCAATGTTATTGTCTTTATCGCTCTCTTAACTACTAACATTGTCAGATATGCCATATCAATTACTGTTATGCCTAAAACAGTTTTTTATTTATGTACCTCATGTATGCTTGTAATTTCTGTATACTCAGGAGCGACAGAGGTATAGTTTTCCTCAAAAGGCATTTACTTACCTTGTACATGGTCATGAAGCAGCTGTTGGTCCAGTTAAGGTATGCTAACTATTTTGGAATGTTTATGTTGTATAGTGATGTAGTTTACAGTGTACATGTATTATTCTGAGTCTTTACATATACAGTGGAGTGAAAAAAAAAAAAAGCTAAGTGGGTAGAGTAGGGTATGAGTAGTGTAAAGTACATCTAGTTAGCACCTTAGTACCTAAGTACCTGAATAGAGGCAAGTAGTTAGCACCGTACTTCCTAAGTACTTTAAAGGCAGAGACAGAGTAGTGCCTTAAGCCTAGTTCACGATAACGCTAGCACGACGTTACGTTGACGTTGGAATAGTATTCCAGTCTATTTCAATGTAAACATTGTGTGAAAAAGGTCAAATCGCCCATGCTACATCGTGCTAGCATCATTGTGAACTAGACTTTATAGTAGAGTAGGGTAGTGGTTTTATACAGGAACTGTATAATAGTAAATATGGGCACATGTGGATTTGAAATATCATATACATGTAATATGGGCCTCTTGTGACGGAAATGGTTCATGTAGTTAAAGTTAGGAGTTAACAAATGTATTCAGAATACAGTAGGCAAAGGTTTCTTGCTACTGAAGGTTGTTACACTCTACTACTGCTAAGATGGTCATCATAGTGTAGAATACGTAAATTACGAAAGTAGATTAGTAATAGCCACTCTGCTTTACTTAATGTTTCTTTAGCCATACATGGACATATACATATGTTCTTCTTGAAAGTAGTTATTCACCACGACTGCATGTAGAAGGGTAATAACAAAAGTATTAGTGCTATAGATTGTGTCAATTACCTAATTAGGTTAACAGTAGCTAATCAGTAGCTTGTGTACTTAGCTTTTACTTTGCACTATATTATAGTTTTATCTATGGAAACTTGATCAATTGACTACTTTTGGGCAAAATTGATACAAAACACTATATCACTGCCCATGGCTGTGTAAAATAAACTTACTGTAATGTGCATAAATACATGTAATACTACCGTATAGCGGGAAATTTCTGTGGGTATCAATTTCTGCATTTTGGTGAAATAGAAGAGTTCTGCGTATTTAATTTCTGCGATTCCAGCCTCATGGTAGACTACGCTTATCTTGTGAGTTAGTTTTGAGGGATTAAATTCTGCAATTTCTCAAGAACCCGCAGAAATTAATACCCACAGAAATTTCCCGCTATACGGTATAACCGCTTTTTCAGTATCCATGTAATTACAACTTTAGATATTCTCCTAGAAAAATATATTGTATTTATAGTTTTCATTTGTACAACCGTGTTTGGGAACCAAGAAGGTGCCTTGGTACTAGAGAAAGCTTAAATTTGTATGCTGTTGCTATTGTCAATGACTTCTCTCAACAATAGTGGGACACATGCCTGGGAGTGGATCAACTGTGTTGAGCAGCTTCCTCTTAGAGTAGACTCTAAGTTTATCTCCCATGTTGCAGGTGCTCAAAGATTTTTCTATCATCCTTTCCCCCAAGGTGGTCTTAAACTTCTGTAGTGTATATTTTGCTTGCATTTTTGCTTCAACAGAATCCTTCCTCTGAGAGTTAAAGCAAAGTTCAATGAAAAACCACATGCTAACTTGTGTATAATGACACTTGACTCCTCTGTAAAATTCTTTGGCACTATATGCCACATGATCATTCGTTTAAGGGAGGCAGGTTCATCAAAATTAATTTTACATGACTTTTTGTGGACTATTATTTCAAAAATTGTTCAAAAAAACAGAATCATTTTCATTTAAGACTTGTATTATGCATGGCAAAAAAATTTCCTCAAAGAAACCTGGTACTGGGAAAAAATGTGTTAATGAACAAATAAAGGCTCCATAAAAGTTTTTGTAGGTGGAGTCTTTGGCTAGTAAACTACTGACATACCAATCCATGTACATGTACCTTGAAACTGGTTAAGACAATTTTAAATACCTTTAAATTATTTAGAAACGTTGTGTAGGCTGTTGTGTAAAAAAAACAAACAAATAAAATCATTAAGGGGGACCGCCACCTTAAAAAAGTTATGCAATAACGTTTGGAATAAATTTGTAAATCACTATATTAATATTATACAACTAAATTCAGTGCAACCTTGATTATCCGCACCTCATTTATCTGAAACCTTGATTCTCAGACAAAAAATTTGAATTTTTTTTTTTATTATTTTTTACCAATTCAGTGAAATAAACAGTTTGCCAAGGTAACCTGTATAAGGGTGCTTTCTTTGTAATAACATAATACAAAATAAAATAAAAGAAAACTGACACAAACAAAATCAATTCTAGAAGTTAAGGAAAGGTAATAAAAGTAATAAAGAATTAAAAAATATATATGTATTGGCAAAAATAAAATTTATACAAATACTTGCAAAATAAATCAAATTTTTTGATTGATAAAAAGAAATACAACATAATATAATGATAAGCATTTATGGTAGACTGAGGGGGTACAATACTCCGAGGATGAGCTCGAGTTATACTACTGTTAAAAATACAGTAGTGAGTAGGAGGATGGAACGAAATTATAACCACTGATTAATTAGGAATTACTAAAATTATTAATGGGAAAAATTGCTGACTAGGAGTCCAGATAATTGAAGTTACACCAGCACCACGAACATCACTCTTAATTTTAGGCCCAAACGATCACGTATTTTGATCAACCATTGTACACCAATGAATTTCACAATGCTTATCTTAAGATCAACTAACTGATATATATTAACTTCACCCTCTGATATCTTCTTGAGTAGCTGTCAGAGTATAAAGTTTCAATACAGAAACTCCTTGACTTCTTTGTTGACGTTAACACCTGGAATCTGTCCTACTCAGTTAGCCCCAAACAATTGTAATTTAAGGTTTCTTTTTGTCAAACCAGTTTAGTTTAAGTTGGGTATGCTGACAGCAAAATGGATCAAATATGACAAGACATGTCAAAGACTTGTTCTTTTAACTGATCACATTCTTCGATCTGAATATACGCCTTCAACATCAAATCTACTGCAGTTTTTTACAGTAGCCTAGTTGTTGTGTGTGCATGTTACATGCCAATCTTGTGGAAAATTTACAGTTGGAAAGCATTTTTTTCTCTTTGGAAATAATCTGTGGAGGAAGAAACTCACCAGAAGGGTGTGCCAGTAAAAACTGTGCCTTTTATAATCCGCACCAGCAATCTCCCCTTTTTTTAATCCTTCCTAATCCATGGTCCAGCTGGGTACAGACCCATCATGCAGCCCAATGTAGTCCCAAATGAGTATTGGATCACTAATGATTTCTTCTATTTCTAAAATAGCTTTGATAAACAATAATGACCTTTCAGCTGATCAAAATTTGGGATACTACCTTGGCCTTAGTTTTAACTCAATGCAAAACAAAGCCCATGCAGTGATAAAAGCTCAGTCACAGCCCACAATTCACTAAATACAAACTGTTTGCCACTTTTCTGTGTTAAATTGTAATCTTTGCCTTTTTCTACCCCCACAGTACATACTGCCACTATGGCAGAGCTCATTACGGTACCCTAGTCATAAACTACTATTATACGTACTCTACTCAGCTTGGTCTATTTTTCCTAATAACAGATGTGCTCTATTTAGTTAGCCATGTTTACACCTGGTCATGATCTCCTTCCTTTGGCATCTTCTACTTTCGCCTCAGTTCTTCTTTTATATTTGTTAATCCATAATCGTACAGAGGTTTTTTTTACCAATTGTCTGCGGAATTCCTTTGAAAGCTTCCTGACAGCATGAATGACTCCACATTCTATCATGGCCTTTACAATTCTGAAATTTTTTACAGAGTAAAAGAACCATGCTGACCACGGGTAGGTTTTTGATTCCTTTTTATTAACCACTTCCTCAGCAATCACTTTAAGAACAATTCTATTGATAAAGAGAATATAGCCTTCAAAAAGGCTTTGTTTGTCAGTAGTTGATCAGCCTTAAAGTAATAGTTAATAATCACCATTCTTTTTTGACTTTCATAAAGAATTGTGAATAATTAGTCTGGAATGCTCTGCCCATTACATGTACATTCGTTTAAATTTTACAACAATTTTGCGAAGTTTACAAATTTGTAATATATCCCAGTGTATGTAGACACCTACTTCAGTACTATAATCCCGAATTTAATTCAGTACTCCTTTATTTTCATGTATAGTATGAATAATGAAAAGCAAACTGCTAATTGGATACAATTGAAATACCTACAGTGAATTTTTAGCAGTACCCTGGACTTTATAAAGTTACCTGTGTTCAGTAAAGCACATGATCACCTGTAACAATCAACTGAAATATTTTTTGTTGTTTTTAATAGGTTTGCACTTTTGTATTATACGTAACTATGTACACAGATTAGTTTCATCACTACATATACATGTAATCAGAAGATTTGAGTAATCTGATCTGATATATACGTTTAATATTACTTTGTATGCAAGCATTAATTTTAGTGTTGCATTATATACTACATTCTTCAGGGTGTTAAGGGGTCAAGCAGCAGTGGCAAGAAGGAACAAGGGTCACGAGCAAGAGAGCATTTTCTGTTAAAATCAGAAAGACCAAATTGTGTAACAATTTTGTCACTAGGTACGTCATGCATGCAGATACGTGTAGGTTGTCTAAAAATTTTGTCACTAGGTAAGTCATGCGTGCAGATACGTGTACATTACAATAGTTATGCACAGTACATATACCTTCATAGGTGAATCGATGTTGTGTTTTTAATGACCACCACCACTGCAGGTCTCTTACTACATGTACTTACAATATGCACATGATGCTATGAATTGCAAAACTTAATGTTTGCGAATCCTAGGTGCTGCATTCTTCAACATAGTTTTTTTAACATCCAAACATATCTGTCAGTCTTGCATTAAACAGGTAGTAGGCTTAAATAATTTGTATATTACTGTAGTTAATTTAAAAAACCATTTTTAGTCATTTGATTGTGTATACTATGAGTTCACATTTTTTTTGTGATTGTTTATATAATCAAATAAAGTCTGTTAATAGAAATTTCAGCACAAAGTCTCCAAGTCCTGACATATCAGGCAATAAGTATGACTTTAAATCCATGGCATTCGTATTACTCGGACATGTATAACCATTTGATCCTATTCAGGAATATATGTCAAGTACTGGTGTACAAGTTGTTGAGAAGTTTGTGAGGACCGCTCAAACCAGCACAAAAAAATTGTTCAAACAACATGTTGCTCCACTACTAAAGCACTGCTTTCCCAAGCTGGAAGTAATATAAAATTTCAATTCAATTCCCAATTGAGAAACGAAGGAGAACTGACTCATAAGGAGAATTAAAGATTTAACCACGCGAAATAGTTTTTGGCTAAGTAGCACACTGCAAATTCAAATGTGTTTTGCAATACCCACATAACTGCACCGCAAAAATTGTTAACTGTTTCTTTTATCAATAGGAGAGTATAAAAATGCCAAAACAAAATTGACACCATAACAAATACCATTGCAGTAAACTTGAGCAGAGAGTATCTCCATGTAATGACAATCTTTTTGTTTACTGAATTAAAGTACTATTGTGGTATTACTAACCTGTGCCACTAACTGACACTGGTTTCAAATTTGCTGTGTAAATTGTTACATAATTTTACAATGTTACTTTACCAACTAATATAATTATATTGCGTGTATAAGATACATGTATGTATTTACATGTAATTCAGTTTATCGTGTTAAATGAATGTTTGCTGCTGTCATATGCTGTTTAACTGATCAACCATTTGGTCAAAAACCGTTTATTAATCATCAGTATTGCTTGTTCAGTACATTTAGGGAGGCAAAACCTCTTATGTAGGACAAATGCCCTGCCCCCTGCCCCCCTCCCCCTCTGTCACTGCTCCATCAGAGCATAGATACTATAGACTAACGTAAACGGGATTGGAAACTCCCGTATTTTGGCTGGTTTGCCCATGGACACTGTCTGTTAGAGGTTTTCCCCAGTTTTTTTGTTACTTTTTGACGAAGAAACTTCAAGAACAACAGAGAAGACGGCCTTCTGGATATCTATACAAGGCCGTACACCGTTAGTAAATGTATTCAAACTGAAGCTGTTTCTATGGACTTCGCTGCTGTGCAAAATTCCGTGGTGTTCCAGTTGGTTCTACTTCAAAAGGGCGATAAATGAGCACCGTACCATGCAATTTTAAGTACGAAAAAACTTTGAGCACCTGTAACTGGCACATGAAGTCAAATATGAGTTCGGAATTTTGTAATATGTGTGACGGTAGGCAAAGTAAATCGAAATGGCTATGTTTTATATTCGTCCGTGTGGTATTCGTGCTGTGCGAACCGGGAAACAAGTTTTTCGAACTCAAACTTTGAGCACCTGTAACTCAATAATAACGGTGTTCCCGAATTCCAAAGTTAGTTTACCTGTTCGAAGTAATCTATTTGAGTTGAAATGGCGTATTCTTGTTCGTGGCTTTAAACGAGCTCCACCCGAAAAATAGACACTTTCACACCCACCTTCGTTATAGCTTCTTTGTACTTTTAGTGGAAACTGGAAAATCAAATTTTACAAAATCAACAGAAAAATAATTTAATAACTTGTTAATAACTGTTACAAACAGTGTCCGCGTAAAATATACAAGTTTCCAATCCCATTTACGTAGTCTATAGTATCTATGATCAGAGACAAATATAATATTTTCTAATTCATCGGACATTTTCTGTGCTACACTTCACAAAAGGTCTGCTTCTGCATATCTTGTTTGGTAGCCAATGGAAAAAATGTCCTTATAAAATTAAAACTGAATTTATCATTTGGAAAAAATGGCTGGGAAATGTCCTATGAAAGACCATTATATTTGACACTGGTTCCATCATTCTTTTTTTAATAATTATTTAGTTCGCGATGCTTGTTCCAGGCTCCCAAATGGAGAGGGTACTAGGTTGGATGTAAGTAGGTACATGTGATGTACCGTATTTCCTCAATTAGAAGCCGCCATTTGAATAGTAGCCACATCAACAGTTTATTCTATTTATGCAAGTAGGCATTTATATGAAGGAATGGTCAAGATGTCTAGAGATGGTCACTGCCTGCCAAGGTGGAGACCCAAGTTCATATCTCTAAAGCCAAACAATCATTAACTGTTTTGGACAAAAATTGAGCTGAATTTTTATAGTAGTTGTGGCTATTAATCAAGAAAGTACGGTATATTGTATGTTAACTGTTCATCTTATAATATGGATAAAATTATTTCAGTGATTACGGTTGAGTGATACTAGATATTCTTATGAGTCCATTAAGTAAAATTTCGCTGACATAAGTAGAATTTCCAAAATATGGTTTAGAAAATTTGAATTACTTGTTTGCATCTTTCATTTTTTTTAGTAAATAATTTTTTTTTTTATATAATATATATAAATTTATTGTAAGGCAAAAAAATATCAACCAGCACATGAGGTAACATTAAGGCATTCATGGACAAAAAGTAATACTTAAAGTAAAGTCAAATGTAATTATATAACAATATTTTTACGTTTAAAAAGACGATATAATTAATGGATGCTTTCTCAAAGCCCTCTAATTTTTTATTTGTTTTCGCATGGTTAAAAGTGGGCGCACTGCACAGTAATTACATTACAAAGTACACTGTCAAAACTACTGTCAAAGTACTGTAATATGTATGAGCTGCTATATTGTTAAGCATGTAGCAGCTGAATAAAGTACTGACCTATTGTTACTTAGTAATTACTGTACTGTACTCAGTAATTACAGTGCAGTGCGCCCACTTTTTTCGAACACGTACTGTATTACATGCATATAGGTTAATTGTTGACTTGTTAAATTTTCAACGTTCACAAAAGCACTTTTTCAGCACATATTTCCAAAAGAAGACACGAGTTCACAATAACTGGCCACACCATTCATAACACATGCTTTGTTATGTGCGCATTTTGCACAGTAATTTCCATCAAACTATAATCACTTTGTTATACATGTACATGTATATAACGCATTGCATTAGTTGTGTTGAACGTGTAACCAAGTAAAAAGGTCAACAGAAATATTTGAATCTTATAACATACCACAGTAACGGTTAAATATAGGCATTTTAGCCCACACTTAAAAGACAGAGTAACAGAACGTTTGTTTATAGGATGCATAAAAAACTGTATATCTGTTAGCAAATACATGTAATTATTATACTTGAGTGGGCAGATTTTTGGGAAAACTTAGGCTAGTCTTGGCAAACCTCTGTGGTATACATGCACTTCAAAAACCTTTACTTAAAAAGGTATAATATTTGGTAATTGTATTTCTGTATTTCTGATATCCAACGCTGTAAAAATCTCTACGATATTTGTGTCAGTGCTTTCTTTTCAGATCTGCATTCTTTTGAAGGACTCTCAATTCCTGGCAGATAATGTAACTGATTCTCAAGTTAGTTAATTACTAGTAGACTTAATCACAATAATTACCTACTTTTCATGTGTCAAGCTCAACAATGCTGTTAGTGGTGCTCTAGACAGACTTCATTATGAGAAAGATCCCTGTGTTCGCTATATTAGTTCAAAGAAGATGTGGATATATCTACATAGGAGTAGATGTGAAGAGGAATTTGGTAAGCATTACTGTACATGGTGTAATTGTACACACTGTCAAAGGTTATGTTTATTTGATATTACTACATGTACATGTACATGCTATACAACCAAGTACTATTATCGATATCAAATATATAACTGCTTAACAAAATCACACTTTATTACACTTTATTCTACAACACTCTAAGCCTAAAAAGTCCTCATTTTCACCAGGTTGCAATACACGTTATGTACTGTATACATTTTTTTTTTCAGAACACATAAGCTGGGCTTGTGAGGCTGCTGCTAGGAGCAAGAAAATAATAATGTCTCGCATTAAACTGATACCTGTAAGAAATTAAGAGTACTGTATGAATTCAAAATAATTGTATGCTTAATTTACCTTTGGTGTTACAGTAATCAATGCATTTTTTTGTTAGAAAATTTTGTTGAAGGGCTCCTCTGGTCACACTACAGATATTTCTCCTCAACCAGAAGCTACTTCAGTGACCACTTATACAAAAACAAAGGCTTCTCCAAGAATATCTCGTTCCCCTAAAAGGTCATCTCAAAGGGGTGTTGGTAAAAGCTCAAAAGGAGGAACAAAGCATACTTCAAAAAGAGGAGGAGGAGGAAAGAAAGGGACATCAGTGGTACCTTCAACAACTTCTGGACCTCTTAAGTTGGCCCCTCCACCACTGGTATGTAGAATGGGACAAAACACAGATGAATATAGCAATGAATCGTTGGTTCTGCCGACACCTTTCAATGAAACCTCCCCTGATCACAGTAGTGTTATGGAGGAGACTTTTGATCACAGCATTGCAGATGACAACTTGAACATTTCAGCTGGAGAACAGTATAAGAACTTTAATTTGCCTCAAAACAATCCTTCTGGGAGTGTTTCTCATTGGCAATCAGCTGCAACCATTTCTGAATTTGATTCTGACTCTTTCATGAGTGATTAATTTTATAATTTGCATTATTGTGAAATACATGAGCACACATTCATGCACTGTGATAAAATGCAAATTAATTACAACTTCGTCTAATATGATAATACACATGCCAGTATGTTCACACTTTATGATGTTATGGAATAATATTGTAAAGGGTATCTACATATAGGTTAGATACTGTTTACGAGGTTTCTATGTGCCTATAGAATCCCGAGGGAAGAGTATAGTAACCGAGCGTGAAGCGCGAGGTTTCTATGGTTCCCTAGTGGATTCTATAGGCCATAGAAACCGAAGTAAACAGTATCTAAGTGCTTTAGAGTATAATAATTCCCGGGGAGCTAAGTAAAATAATGAACCTCAAATTACGCAATTTGATTGGTCCGTTACAATAGTGTATATTCTAAATGTACATTTATTTGTACCTGTAGTAAATTAATGACACTCGATAACTTAAATGTTGCACACATAGATACAATTGTTCTGAAAGTTCAATCAGCAATGCATCAATAAAGGAAAATTCTACAATGTAAGAATGCATCTAATAGTTAAAGCACGGTTCACAGTGCTATACCGGGATTTAATCACCCGATTAGCATTTAGACGGTTAATTATCACTCAATAGAACACGTTATACTTGGATGTAATCCGATCTCTTATAAGTCCATCATTTTTAACCCTTTAAATTACTTATAAGCAGAGCTAGAGTAAAGAGGGTGTGTACCTTACAAAAGAAAAGCAAGCTTATATCTTGAGCTCAGGCTTGGAGA
>JAYJLX010043892.1:0-13452 GCA_036873525.1 Chalinula nematifera
TCCACACAGTTATAGCACCGAATGTTACAATCGATAATGATGATAATATCACAGTGAGGATTGGGGATAGCCTGAACGTCACCTGCACAGCAGTGGGTGTGCCCATACCCAATGTGCGCTTTAATATTGACACACCTGAGGAGGGCGTGGTTATAGTTGATAATGCCATGAACAGTAAGACACTGATGATTTCTAAGCTATCTGCTCAGCATTCAGGCGAGTATCGTTGCTATGCCAATAACACTGTTGGTACGGACATGAAGAATTTCACCATTACAGTACAATGTCAGTGTGACCCCTTAATTATATTAGCTAATTAAGATTATTAATAATAATATCAACAGATTCTCCAATTGTCGTAACTGCATTGTCTAACGTGACATTGGCGTATATACAGAATGATAGTGTGACTCTCAGCTGTGGATTCATGGGTGTACCCCCTCCGATCATAGTCTGGTACTACCAAATGCTCCCTATTGATACATCCAGTGATAAATACAGTGTCGTAATGAATGGTTTATTTGATGGAACCGAGTATAGACAACTAACTATAAGTGATATAGTACCAAATGATGCTGGACTGTATACTTGCAATGCTAGTAACAGTATAGGGACTAATACAACATCAGCTAATGTTATAGTCAATGGTTAGTTAACTATAATGAACACACGGTACCTTATGTATTCCACATTGCTACGTACAGTAAACATTATGATACCTAATCCCCATGCACCCCTTTATCTTATATACTCTGCATCTACATACAGTGAACATTATGTGATATCTAGCCCCACCCCCTTATCATATATACTCCACATTGCTACATTCATTGTGCGGTACCCAGCCCCACCCCCTTATCATTGCTACACATCCAGTGTACATGCATGGTTTGGTATTCCATCACCTGAATTAATTTCATTTCTGTACTCTATAGCTCTTCCAAATGTCACAACTGACGATACAAACTATATAGGAGTTGATGGTGGTTCCGTGAGCATAAACTGTACAGTTACCGGTGTACCAGTACCATCACTGTACTGGTACAGAGTGGACTCTGGTCTCAGTATCATTGACGGTAACCTTTACAAGGAGGCACAGTTCATTGGTAAAAATATATCAACATTACCCAACGGGCTATTTCAAGTGACAGAGACTTTATTGATTAACCCTATCAATATATCCTATACTGGTATGTACCAGTGTACCGGGAGTAATACATTGAGCAGTGATGATCACGCTGAATTCAATATCACAGTACAATGTAAGTTATTATACTCATTATATTGTATACAGTGGAACCTCTTTATTACTGCATGTGGGCACTATTGGGCTTAATTATATAGAGCTTTACTATACATCCCTTCCTCAGAGTGTCAACTATTGGAGGTTGTACTGTACACAGTATTTATAATATAATCACCTCAGGCTCCACCCTCTGCATGACCAGGCATTAGTACACTTATTGGGAGTTACTATAATAGTTTGTTATAATTATACTCAATGGTTCCACTGTACCGAATTGATGCTATTGCCTCCTTTATGATTATATTTGCTGTTGTTACTGTATTTTCAGATTCTCCAATTGTCGTAACTGCATTGTCTAATGTGACATTGACGTATATACTGAATGATACTGTGACTCTCAGCTGTGGATTCATGGCTGAACCCCCTCCCATTGTAGTCTGGTACTACCAACACGATCCTATTAATACATCCAGTGATAAATATAGTGTCATGATGGGTTTACCTGACGGAACCGAGTATAGACAACTAACTATATATGATATAGTACCAAATGATGCTGGACTGTACACTTGCATTGCTAATAACAGTATAGGGAGTATTGGAACATCAGCTAATCTTATAGTCAATGGTTAGTTAACTATAATGAATAGTTATTATAGCCCCACCCCCAGCCCTTACCCCAAACTGTATAAGTATTTTTCAAGTCTCTATTGCTCATATTACCCATGCTATATTGCTAATAATGTGTAATTTTGTTACAGCTGTTCCGATCGTTGAAACTGACAAGACATATTATATTGGAGTTAATGGTGGTTCTCTAAGCGTAAACTGTACAGTAACTGGTGTACCAGAACCATCACTATACTGGTACAGAATCGACACTGATTCATTGGAGCCAATTGTTTTTGATGGTAGCCTTTACAAAGAAGCACAGTTCAATAGCCGAAGTGTTTCAACATTATCCAACGGACTATACCAAGTATCAGAGACTCTATTGATAAACCCTATCAATGTATCATATACTGGTGTGTACCAGTGTGCCGGGAGTAATGTATTGAGTAGTGAGGAACACGCTGAATTCAATATCACAGTCCAATGTAAGTTAATTATTGTCATTATATCTCTAAAATTGTCCCATTCAAAGTGTTCTGTATGCTTTAAATTGTAATTTTTGTACTGAGTTGCCAACTCCGATTGTTATATTTTCAGATACTCCTATTGTTTATACCGAGCTTGTATCGAGTGTGACAGCTATAATTCCTAACCAACAAAACGTGTCATTGGAGTGCAGTTTCATGGCAGAACCTTTTGTCAATATATCATGGTATAAGGACAATGTGCTGATCACCAATACTGTTCGCATTACAATAGATACCCAACTTAAGACTGATAGCGATGGTGTCATTATTACTAGCAGTACACTACTGATCACTGATATTATGACACAGGATTCAGGAAGGTATACGTGTAATGCAAGCAATATTATAGGGTTCGTCACATCCAGTGGAAATCTACTAGTGGCAGGTATAACATTACAGTTATTGATACCATTTTGTGAGCTATATTTACATATTTTTTTGTCTTACAGTTAAACCTAATGTAACTGAATTAGTTTCCAATGATTCTACCATTGTTCAACCCGAACCAGTCCGATTAACTTGTATGATAACACAAGGACACCCTAACACTAATATAGTCTGGAGCGGACCGTCTGGTGAAGCACTCACCGATACCAATCAATATATCATTACCAATCAGACGTCGGGCAACACCATCACCAGTTCACTGACTATAATCGCCAGTGATCCGTTCGATGCAGGAGCATATGTATGTAATGCTAGTAATTTTGTTGGACACGATAGTTTATCTATACCCATTGAAGTCAATGGTTAGTGGTACACATATTATCTCAATCATAAAATATTCTTTATTTTGTTTATAGTTGAGCCTGAAATTAGTGTCTCCCCCGAGGCAGTGACTGTGAATGAATTCAGTTCGGTCGAATTCCTGTGTTCCTCCACTGGTATCCCTGTACCCAGTATCACCTGGTACAGGAATGGGTCTGTGATAACAGAAGGACTTCAAATCTTTAATAGCCAAACTCCCTCTCCCGACACACTGTTGTACCAGTACAATGAATCATTCACTATCAGTAATGTAACAGTTCCTGATCATGGGTCGTATTCATGCCAGGTAACCAATGATGTTGGCTCTATCACTAAGGACTTCAATTTGACTGTCAACTGTAAGCAACCACTAATTATTAATAACTATTAATAAACTATTATTAATAACTTGTGTATAATTAGATGGGACTCGATTACTGGGAGGGATTAGTAACCAAACCATCAAGGAAGGCGATACACTAACCTTGAACTGCGGGGTTGAAGGAAGACCACACCCATCAATAATGTGGTGGTTTTATAATTCGACAGGATACATGCAGTTAACCGATGGCATAATAAGCAATACCAATGGACAAGCAGTGAACAGCACCCTCGTCTTGGAGAACACCCAACGAAGCTATCATGGCTGGTTCAAGTGTAATAGCTCAAACCCATTGGCTATACAAGAATCAGAAGCATTCATTACAGTCAACTGTAAGTTGGTTAACAAATATTATTTTCATTACCATTATTATAATTTATTCCTTGTATAGTTGTAACTAAACTCCTCACTAGTCCGAATGATCAAACCATTGTATCTCCCAATGACCTAGTATTGACATGCGTAGCTGAGGGAAGACCGTTGCCTTTTGTGGAATGGCGCAGACAGGACTTTGGTGCTATATCACTTACTGACAATAACTATACAATAACTACAGTACCAGAACAGGACACTGTGTTAAGCAGTACGCTGAGGATTCATTCAGTGATACCAACTGATATAGGACAGTATACCTGTGCTATGAAGAATATGCTGTCAATGGTTACAGCTAATGCCACACTAACCGTCCATGGTATGTGTATATATGCTTCATTACTATTATCATTATTGTTAAAGCGGATTTACAATGTTATATGTTAGCTGAGTATTGGCATAGATTGAGTGGGTGATTTATATGATATTGATGCTAAGTTTTACTTTGGAATAGACTAGGATTCTATTCCAGTGTCAATGTGACATTCAGCCAATATAACATATCATAAATCTGTCTTTATTCATGATTATAATGTTTGATTTGATTATTATAGTTATTCCTGAGGTACGTAGTCCATCACAGGGATACGAATTTATCGTTAACCAAACAGATACTCTCAGTATAACCTGTTCCAGCGAGGGTCTGCCACGCCCATCATTATCATGGACGATGGGTGGTACTGCTATTCCACCATCATCTCTATCAACAGCTATAGAGGATGATAATTTAACTCCCATTGGTACTCTGGATACAATACAGCAGGTATTGACTATAAACGATGCTGATACTGTGGATACCGGAGATTACAGCTGTACTGGGTCAAACGTTGCTGGGAATGACATGGTGAATTTCACAGTCTTTGTTCAAGGTGAGTTATGAGATATTGACACTGATACAGAACTAGTTTACTGATATTGATTTTGATAATGATACTTATATTGATATACAACGCAGACTTTCACTGATATTGAAAATGATGTTGATACTAATAATGATACTGATATTGATACTGATACTAATATTGATACTGATATTAATACCAATACTAATATTGATACTGATATTGATACTGAAACTGATATTGACACGTAGTGACGTAATCACTGAACAAAATTGATTTTGATCATTACTGATTTTTGATACTGCATTATTGTTTTTATTATAGTACCTCCGCAAGTAATACCAGTTGATGGTGACCGTCATCACATCAGCATCGAGGCAACATCAGCTGATGTCCAGTTCACAATCATCAATGCAATACCTGATGTCAGTCCTGACGATATCACTTGGTTGTTCTATGCTGACTTTATAGATGACTACCCACCTGACGATGCAGTGGATATTACAGGAAACAATGCTCCATCGCATTACACATTCTCCAGTGATAATCGGAACTTAACCATCTCCAATATCAATCAAACAGATGAAGGACGGTATTACATCATAGCCCGTAATCCAGCTGGTATTAGTTACAATCATAGCGATGTTATCGTTTATGGTGAGTTATAATGTGTGTACTCTGCAAATGTAGTTGGGCTCAATACTTTTTAATACTTATGGCAATTGTTATATAGTTATTGTTTTACAAACATTATGAAATCGATTTACTACCATTTCATTAGTATATAACACTCGCTGTATTGTACTACCTGTTCTATAACTCAACAGTTTTTAATACTGATGGTAACTGTTATCAGTTATTGTTTTATGAATTAATGAGATTGATTCACTAGCATTCCATTAGTAATTGTTACTGTATTGTTCATTATGCTTTATGAATCCATTTTCTTAGGTCCACCAAGGTTTGTTAGACCTCCTGAAGACAGTGTCGTCATCAACAGTAACAGTGTTACGTTTGTCTGTGAGGGTGTGGGTGACCCATACCATAATGTTCTATGGACATTCAATGATACTATTATTAGTCCCAATGACCAATCCGGTAAATATTACGTAGAGAGTGATTCTAGTCAAGTGCAAGCCTACGGTAGTCTAACAGTATCTGATGTTCAGTACGGTGACAGGGGAGTATACCGGTGTTATTTGAGTAACGTCGTAGACACTATCAGCTCATCAGCTGTTTTAACAGTACACGGTCAGTTCAATGTACTCATCATCTATATTACAGCTATACTATAGTGGAACCTCTATTATAAGATGCCACACTGTAAAGCACAATTAAACTACTGACTTAAGTAATACTTAGTGTATCATTCAACCTTTTAGTAAAGGTTGGAAAGGACGTACACTTTAAATGGTTTCAAGGGTGTCTATTTATAAGAAGGTTCCACTCTATTTGAACGTTACATTAACAAATAGTTATTGAGACACATGAAGTACTTTGTTGCTCACTTGTTTATTCTTTGTTATAGTGACTCCTGTGATTCACTGGTTGACTCCATCAAAGGATATTGATATCGATGACCCATGGGTAATCTCATGTGTCGTCGTGGGTTACCCTCAACCTGAGATTACTTGGTTCAAGAATGGAATCGAAATAGGCCCCTCTGCTGATACCACCGTCACCAAGTACGCAGGAGAGGGTGAGCAGGATGATGTCCAGTTCATATCATTGATTGGTTTCGTGGGTAATCTAAATTTGGGAACTGTTGAAAGGAACGATACAGCTGTGTATACTTGTATGGCTAATAATATAGCTGGATCAAATGCATCAGCAGTGGGAACTACTGTAACAGTTTTAGGTATGTGAATATACTAAGTTATATGTACTGCTATAAATTAATTAGCGTTATTAATGGTTATTAATAGAACGTCCGGACCCGCCCACTGATATTGCTATTACTGAGAGCAGTGTTACCAGTCGAGGCCTGGAGGTGACATGGGTCCGACCAGATTTCGATGGCAACCGTCCGATAACCAGCTATGAAGTACATAATCTTTTATATTCGTCTAATGAGGAATACCAGAAGGTCGGAGAAGTAGACAATAATACTTTAGCTTACAACGTCACTGGATTAGAGCCCTACACTAAATATGTGTTTAAAGTAGTGGCTTGTAATCAGATTGGTTGCACAGTGATCTCTAAGCCCCTAGCCACAGACCCAATCCGAACCCTTACAGATTGTGAGTCAATATCAATTATTCGTTATTAACATATTCTATAGCCATAATCTACTCGATGCATCGATAAATGCGTATACATGTACAGACTCTTATTAGTTTATCGTGAGCCTTTATACACTAATTATAATAATTATTAGTTTTCAATTACTATAACTATCCACTCCAATACTCACTATCTTATACATACAGTGCCTGAGACTCCGCCCAGAGACTGTGCTGCCATAGCAATAAACTCGACTTCCCTCAATGTAATGTGGACCGTACCAGTCAAACCGAACGGATTAGTAACATACTACACAGTGAACTACACCAGTGCTGGTTCATTTTTCTCTGAGCTATGCACTGTGTCTGATAGTGATATGGTCACTACGCCTGATAATAGTACATCACTACTGCTGGCGGGGCTTCAAAAGGGGGCATCGTATTCGTTAAATATCAAAGCCTATACGTCAGTCGGTGGTGGGCCATTTTCAACAGATTCATGCACATATTCAACAGCTATCGATGGTAAGTATTATAATTATTATAATAATTATATTTTACATTTTGTTGCTATTAATGTTTAACAGTTCCTGAAATAACTCCATTAATCAGCAGTATAACCTCACCATCCTCAACTTCCCTCCGTGTTTCATGGAGTGTACTGACTGTAAATAATCAGCCATGTAAATGGAACGGAGCTATCACTGGATACTTGATATCCTACCACACTAACAGTGGACCAGAACAGAACATAACAGTCAATGACAATAGTACAACAGGGAACCAGCTCATCTCTAACCTGGATATATTCACTGACTATACTGTTCGCATCAGAGTAGTCAATGGTGCAGGTTATGGGGAATCCAGTGAAGTATCGAAGAAAACACTCAATGACAGTAAGTCTAAAACTCCCATGAGTACATTATCCACGTGATAGAGGAAAAATATGCCTAGTGGAATAGTTTTATCTCATATTACATTATGTACTCCAGCTGGTTTAAATTATAGTATATTAATTGTTATATCTTGTTTATTTTATAGCCTCATCAGAGCCCAGGAATGTAAAAGTAACTGTAATAAACGATACTAATATAATGGTTGAATGGGAGGAACCTTTGATCCTCAATGGAATCATTACAAATTATCAAGTACAAACACTCTATTATGATTACTACTGGTATCAATATGTGCTGTTTTATTAATGTAGATATTCTACCAAGCTGATAAAGGGGACTATACAGGTGATTATATCGAAGAGGAACTGAGCAACACTACTGATACTGGAACAGATCGTAAGCACACATTAACTGGACTGTATGGGACGGCAACATACACAATATCAGTGGCAGCCATTAATGGAGCTGGTGTAGGGACTAGGAGTGAATCGATAACTATAGATACACCGGCTGCTCGTGAGTTATAGTGTCATTACGCCATCATTATTACATCGTTATTACATTTCACTTTAGCTCCGCCCAATATTGAAATACCTTCAAAAGGAGAAAATCTCACTGATCCTAGACAGTTTGCAATAAGAATACAACAACCTTCAGATGAAAACGGGCGACTAAGGTATAATATAAGAACCACACCCACTATTATTATTATTATTATTACTTCCTTATATAGTCATCACCAAGTTGTCGTTGTGGTACTGCCAAAGCCTCAACAGCCAGATCAGTCCCCACAACTTCCCTCGAAAAGTCCCGATGTGCTCTTCCCTTCCATAGACTCCTTCATGACATACGAGAATGTCATTAGATTTGAGAACACCACACCAGTTGCATACATTGCGGCTGAGTTCAGTGATGATGATTTCCCTGAGTCTAATGAATATATAATCGGTGATGATCTGTATAATCAACCAGATGATGGAGGCTATACCAATGGACCACTCAAATATGGCTCTGCATTCACATTCTTCTTACGAACATATCCATTTACTGCGGATGTAAGCCCACTTACTATCATGTTTATTTTGACAAATACTTAACGATTAATACAATTATGTCCTATTCTTACAGAGTACTAACACCAAAAGATCAATATCAACCCGACTAGTTGCTGGTAGACAGTACACTAAGTTTACTTCCAGTGGCTATTTTGATCCCGTATACTCTACAGGTATAGCATAGTGCTACTTAGACACTGTACAAACACAGTATATTATACATGTCCATGCATCGATCCCACAGCATGATAATAACATAATTGATTAATTTCTTGTTTTTTTTTTTTTTTAATTATAGAGAGAGAACCAGCCGGTGGTTCGAACGCTGCAGTAGCTGCTGTAGTAACAATACTGTTACTACTACTAATAGCAGCTATAATAGTGGCAGTGATACTAGGCATACTGTATTACAAGTATGATAATACTATATATAGCTGCATGTGTGTGTGCTATAGAGTATGTGTGGTATATGTGTAATGTAGCTATAACAGTAGCAGTGATACTGGGCATACTACATTACAAGTATGATAATACATTAATACTATATTAACTGCATGTGTGTGTGTGTGCCTTGTTGAGTATGTGGTATATGTTTAATATATTCATACATTAGGAGGAGATCCAAGACTGATATACTGGAGTTTAGGAACACGCCCTCTAGAAACAAGGTTTTTATTCTTTTTTTTTGGTAATTAATTGAACACCGGTTAATTAATTTTAATTAATAGGATCAATCTGAAGTGACCAGTGTAACATCTGACTTCAGTCTATCTCCGATACCCTCCTGCCCAAACCCCGCCTACCACGAGGAGAGTGACGTTGATGGAGTAAATCAGTTCATAGCCGGACACCCTTCGATTCCGGTCGGTGAATTTGGAAAGATTGTCGACAGACTTCACGCCAACGATAACTTCATGTTCAGTCAGGAATATGATGTAATGAGACATAAATTGTAAATATAGTAACAGTAATTTATAGCCACTTCCTTTAAAGGAAATATGCACCAAGGCACCCCAACCTGCAGTGGATGTGTGTCTGAATCCCGCCAATAAGTGTAGGAACAGATATGCCAATATTCAAGCATGTGAGTCAATAATATTATGTAGATAATACTGTAGCTAATTATATAGGTTATATGTATAATGTATGTATAACATATATGTATTGTATCTTTGTATAGATGATCATTCAAGGGTTAAGTTGATACCAGTCGAAAACCATCCTCATGATTACATCAATGCCAACTTCCTTCACGTGAGTTGAAACAATTATAACTTAAACCCACAGTTGACAATGCTGTGATAATTAACTAATATTAACACAGGGATATAATAGAGAGAACGAGTATATAGCCACACAGGGGCCACTCCCTGACACGGTGGGAGACTTCTGGCGTATGGTGTGGGACCATAATGTATCCACCATTGTTATGCTTACCAATCTAGTGGAGAAAATGAGGGTAAGTGTCAATATATTAAGGCAATGTTAGTATAGTGTTACTATAGTATAGTGCATTAAGGTTGTGTATGTACAGGTGGTGTTAGTATGGTGTTACTGTATTGTATTAGGTGAAGTGTTCTCAGTACTGGCCTGAGGGTGTGGGGTTGAGTGAGCAGTACGCCAATATTAGAGTCCAGCTGACCAAGTGTGTGACTCATGCTGATTATTGTATACGGACGTTCGAAGTACAAGCGGTTAGTAATGATAATAAATTAAGTAGAAATGAGGAGACAACAGTAACCTGGCATACGTTTTATAGGACTACTATGAAAGTTACTATTTTACTACTTTCATATGTTATGGGTGTGGCTTGTTTGCAATAATAAAATATAATAATTATGGGTGGGGCTCATGTGCAAACCATTGAATGGGTGTGGCTCATTTAATATTTGCTGTTATTACTATAGAATGAGGCTAAGGAAATCCGTCAAGTGAAACAGTTCCATTATTTGTCATGGCCTGATTTCGGTGTCCCCAGACACTCTACTCCATTGCTCCAGTTTCTGAGAGTGGTCAGACGTAATCATAAATACAGTGACACACGTCCTATGATAGCACACTGCAGGTATATACATATAATGTATACATAATACAGATCCATGTTATATACACTCATATATACTGTCACTATGCTCCTCTCTCTCTCTTGCAGTGCTGGTGTGGGTAGGACGGGTACATTTATTACCATTGATAGTGAGATGCAAAGAGCTAAACATGATGGAGTACTGAATCCATACTCCTTTGTCAGATCAATGAGGAACAACAGAAACCACATGGTCCAGACGGAGGTATAATAGAATATAAATTGTATACTATATAATCAATGATTGTACACATGGGAATATATAGACATGATTATATAAATACAGTACTACATAATCATATATAACCTGACCTTCACAGTGTATTTCCATATGCATACATACATTAGGCACAGTATGTATATAACAGAAAACATTGTATTCTGTTATAAATGGTTGATTTATATTATATTAGGCCCAGTATATATTCCTACACGATGCACTGTTGGAGGTGATAACAACAGGATGGACTGATATAGGGGTGGAGCAGCTGCCAGATAGAATGGCTGAACTGGAGGAAGAGGATGATCAAGGGGAAACAGGCTATTCTAATGAGTTTAATGTACGTATAATTATACAATATATAATATAGGAATTCAGTATTAATCGAGTTTAATGTATGGAAGTAAACTTTTGAATACGTAAACTGATATAGGGATCCTGCTATTGTTAATCATTAATTTTTAAGATCTTAGATACTGTTTCATGTATATTCAATAAATTCAATTGGTTTGGGCATATTTCTTTATTGTGTAGCGTTTGAAGTCATCTCAGTACATTGTGAACGAGTATGGAGCTGCCATGAATGATGCCAATAAATTCAAGAACAAGATCATTAATGCTTTACCATGTAAGTCCATACACGTGGCCTACATCCAATCAATCATCGCTATATTATGGTTAACAATGGTTTCTCTCATTAGATGACCATAACCGTGTGAAGCTGTCTGTAGTACCCGGGGAACCAGGCTCAGACTATATTAACGCCAGCTTTATTGATGTGCGTTACCATAGTAATACTAATTAATATAATATAATACCTAGGATAGTCAGTATACATACTGTTGTATTAATCTAATGCATATCGATACATACAGGCATACATTGTACCCTTTATAACAAGAGGAGTTAATCATTTTTTTTTACTGCTGATTCCAGCAGTTCATTTTTGGTTTGCATAGCATATGAATAAATTTTTAATACAAGATTTAAATGCAGAAAAAAAAACATGACTTCTCCCTAAAACAGTATTAATAGTTACACTACTGAATTGCACTATACTGTATGCTATTGTAATGCATATGTGCTATGTATGTATGTATGTATGTATGTATGTATGTATGTATGTATGTATGTATGTATGTATGTATGTATGTTGTGTATATATATTATAGGGGTACAAGAGGAAGAACGTGTTCATTGCTACTCAAGGACCAATGGAGAATACTGTAGAAGACTTCTGGCGAATGATGTGGGAGGAGCAGTCAAGTATTATTGTCATGCTCTGTAACTTTGAAGAGAGGGGACAGGTATAATGATTATTATAGCCACACCCACTTAATGAATATTATAACCACACCTACTTAATTACTATTACAGCTACACCCACTTTATTATTGATTTATGTGCTTCCTTCATTTATAGCCTATATGTCACCAATACTTACCATTACATGCTGGAGCACGGGTTGTGATGGGTAAGTATTACATCTTGTGCACTCAGGAACTCAAGATGGAGGACTACACCAGGAGAGAATTGAAGTTTACTTTTGCAGATGTGAGTTAATCTACACACCAGCTTACTTAATTAACTGTTCTTAATTATTGCACAGGTGGAAGATAAGAACACTCGTATCATTCACCACTATCAGTTCACAACATGGCCTAGAACAGGAGCTCCATCGTCTGGGGCAGGAATGATCGACATGATTGACCAGGTCACCCGGTCCCAGCAACAGACTGGAGGTGAAAAGCCAGTGGTAGTTCACTGCAGGTAACAGACTAGCAGCACCAAAGGTGTACTCACTCTATTGCATTTGTATAGCATAATGTACTTGTACATTATAAATGGTGAATTTAATATAATTATACATTATTTTTTTTGCATTGCAAGTTGAGACTTTAATTACATATGTGCACTTTAAATCCTCGAATTAAAACATCATGATATTGTTATTATGAATTTTCCATATTTTCATTCAGTGCTGGTGTGGGGCGAACTGGAACATTCTGTGCGCTATATATTTGCATTGAGAGGGCTAAGCTGGAGCAGATATTTAACCTGTTTGATACAGTCAAACACCTGAGGACACAACGGGCACACATGGTGCAAACCCTGGTAATTAGCTTCATTATAAATTCATTAAAACTATAATTATGGTTAATTATACTACGTTATTATAGGATCAATACGTATTCTGCTATCGAGCTATGTTAGAGTTCGTGGACTCGTTGAACAACTACGCCAACTT
>JAYJLX010043903.1:0-13442 GCA_036873525.1 Chalinula nematifera
TTCACAGCAGTAGATGCCACCAGAAGGAGGCCATTATTCTGAGTAAATTCTAGGCGTGACTAACAAATTTTACAACAATGCAACATGTGCTCAAGGGGAAATGGCGACCAGTAAAACTGTCGATCAAAATACACAAAGATCTTCGTCTTAACCTTGGCCATGTTCTGAAAAATCCTTTGAATCGTGGAATTATCGACATCGAGCGTCATCAATGGAGTGTCAGTGAAGTTCTACCATCAAGTATCCACAGAGATTTCGCGATAACACACAGACCGACTACTATAACCCTCCGCCCACGCTCAGGTTAATAATTATTGTTACTATAAAGACGATAACATTGACTACTATCCTATACTGTGAGCAAATTGCTAAATTTAAGTAGGATAGTAGTCAATACTATCATCCTTGCTCCCTCATACCAGCCCTACTTGTTCCATTGCTTTTGTTGGGGGGTCCTTGTTTCTTTATACTTTTTATTGGAAAATATTTGTTTCATGAAATAAAAAAATAACAATACCGATACATGTCTTAAAATGGCACACTGAATGTTCTCGGACACCTTTTTGTGATTAAGGTATTTCATTTACGACTATTATTTTTCCGGGAGAGTACAAAGGCACTGCTAACAATTCTGGCACTGTCTTTGGTGAGTTCACAAAACAAATGGTGCTTTAAAAAAAAAGCACCAGGAGCTCCTAAATGTCAGATTTTACATTTGAACTTGTCCTACAGGGTACACCTACACATCTAAATTTCTACAACAAAAGTTGCAAACGCACTTTCAGAATATTAGTACAGACCCCACACTTACTCAGGTACACCCCCAATCAACTATATATGTACCTAAAGTTATATAATCAACACAAAAGACTTAAAAAAACATGCATCAATACACCAATACTTACTTCATTGATATATATCTGCCAATTTTCAATTATGGCTAACCTTCTCCTTTAGAGAATCACTCTCATCAGCAATTTCCCGAATTTTGTTGTCATTAATTTTAGCAATGGACTGAAGAGCTTCATTTTCTTGCATTAGAAGGCTTAATTTACTCTGTTTCACTTCAAGGTCATCTTGTGCTGCTTGGAATTCTATTCTCATGGTACATAACCTTTCATTCAGTTCACGATTGACAAGATCTTTTTCTTTAACTTTCTAAATTAAAGATAAAAGGGAACAGAAATACATAAAACTGTACAGACGGTTGACATTTTAGCTCAAAACTTTTGCGAATAAAAATAATAAATAAAAATGAAAGCACTAAAGTGCTGAACCCTCGCGATTATGCATGTATATTCACTTCATTCAAAATAAATGTAATTTGACAACACAGCTTTTTTTACACCAGGAAACGTATACACGTTCTTCACAGTCTTAATGTCAGTGGCACATACACACACACAATCGAACACTTAACAATAACACAACACATATATATTCTACTTCAATAATAATGAAAGCACTGAAGTGCTGAACCCTCGCTGTTATACATGTATCTACACTTCATCTAATGCAAACATAATTTGACAACACAACGCTTTCAAACCACCAAGTCCACACTATAGCAATGCTAAAAGGTCAGACAATTCATTTGTATACAGTCTGACACATCACACATGACACAAAAAAGGCATTTATACAATAACACAGCCTACATATATATATAGATTCTATATTTTAGTCAAAATTCTCACATCAACAACCAACTGAAGTAAAAAAAAAACTTACAAGCATGGAGTAAAGTAGAGGTAAACTCGAGGGAAAACTTTTAGAGCAGACTCACAAGGTTAGCTTTAGAGTCCCCAATTTTCACAGTAACAAAACTCAAAATCACTAGTCCAGCAGCCAGAAGATGCATGAGACCTTCATAGGGAGTCTAGTATCTACCCTTGAACAAGGGTCCCAACACTCTAAGCAAGTATCCAAGCAGCTATCCATGCAAGCAGCAATCCAAGCAGATAGCAAAGAAACCATTGATCAAAACTAGAGCCTAGGCGTGACTATAAAATTTTACAATGATTTTTACAACATGTGCTCAAGGGGCGCGGCCAAAAAGATGGCGTCCAACAAAGCTATCGATCAGAATTGTCAAAGATCTTCATTTGAATTTCTGGCTTGTTTCCAAGAATCGTTTGAATCGTGGAATTATGGACATCAAGCGTCTTCAATGAGTGTCAGTGAAGTTCTACCATCAAGTATCCACAGAGATTTCGTGGTAACACACAGACACACACACAGACACACAAACTGACTACTATAACCCTCCGCCCACACTCGGGTTAATCATTCACACTTAAAACAGCCAAATGGACTAAGTAAAAAGTTACAAGCATGTAGTAAACAAGTAAAAAACTTACAAGCATGTAAAGTCTGTTCACGTTAACTATGACCTTCGTAAATTTCCCCATGTATAAGAGTACAAAACACGCCATACTTAAGGTATAGGAAGATTTTTCTACCACTGATAACTTTTAAAGAACACTCAATATCAATACATCCCTTACATGAGAAGAACGCCAAGGACAAGACGAACATTTTTATTCTACAATAAAAGCTGTAGTAGTCTGTTGTAAAGTTAGCCTCGTTTTCGTAAGGTCATAGTTAACGTGAACAGACTTTAGTAAACTTGTACAGCAGATCATCAACTTACATAGTAGCTTAACTTGACACATAGTTAGATAGTCTTGTCCTCAGTCTTGTTAAACTCCAGTTTCACTTCAAAAACTCCCAATAACATACTCCAGCAAAAGATAAGAAGTTGGTCCTTCAAAGAAAAATTTAAGACTAGGCCTTGAGTAAACTTTAAACACAGCCACCCAAGTGAGCACTGATCCAAGGCCATGATCAAAAACAAAACATAAAATTAAAGTTGGCGTGACTAACAAATTACAACAACATGTGCTTAATCAAGGGGCGTGGTCTAAAAAATGGCGACCAGCATAACTATCAATCAAATACTCGAAGATCTGTCTTAATCTTTGCCATCTTTTCAAAAATCCGAGATTACGTGGTAACACACAGACAGACAGACAGACAGACAGCCAGACAAATAGACAGAGAGATACACACATACCGACTACTATAACCCTCCGCCCACGCTCGGGTTAACAATGCCAACTGAATTAAAAAGTCATTAACTTAATTGTTGCATCTTTGATTCTGTCATGAAAGGTATGGTTATAAAAACTTTATACAAATGAAACCACTAAAGTGCTGAACGCTCGCGGTCATGCATGTGTATACATTTGATCCGATACAAATGTGATGTGACATCACACAGTTTCTTACACAACAGTTGATCGTAGTCTGTAAAGTCCAGCACACACCCACACACATGCACTTCACAACATAACAAAGCATACACTACAAAATCTTCTAAAAGTAAGAATTCTTCACACTTTAACAACCAACTGAACTAACTAAAAACTTACAAGCATGAAGTAAACTTGAAAAATAGACCATCAGCTCCACTAGAGACACTCCTAGTCTAGGACAAGACTCCAGTATTTTTACACTTACAAAACTCATAATCACCACTCGAAAATATAGCCCAGCAAAAGATAAATGAGAATTTGAAAGTCACATAGGTACAGCAAGTTCCAGAACTTCTAGCAGGGTCAGTTTAGACAACCATCCAAGCACAATCAAACAGAGCATTCAGAGGCCATAATTGAAATTGTAAGTAGATCTAGGCGTGATTAACAATTTTTTACAACATGTGCTCAAGGGGTGCAGTCTAAGAAAATGGCGACCGGCAAAACTATTGATCAATATACTCAAAGATCTTTGTCTTAACCTTGGCCATATTTTCAAAAATCCTTTGAATCGTGGAATTATTGATATTGAGCGCCTTCAATAGAGTGTCAGTGAATTTCCACCATCAAGTATCCACAGAGATTACGCAGTAACACACACACACACAAACCGACTACGATAACCCTCCGCCCACGCTCGGGTTAATGATGGATAGTAGTTGCAAGAGTCTGAAACGTAAAATGTAAATGTAACAATGGCTTGACATTCAAAAATTTGCTAAGAACAGTAACTATAAAAGCTACATGTACTACAACTTGAGCTTACAGTACTTCTCTGCACATGCAGAGGTGTAGAAAGATGGATATGCCTGGGAGGGGGCCAATTCCCATCTATTTAAAAATCCTAGCATTAAAAGCCGATTGCACACCATCTACTGACGCATATTGCCAGAGTTAAAAATTTCAACTCTTACAAAGTCATCATTCCTGACACCTATGTAATGTGAATCCCTGTGCTTTATGTATACATGTGTATGTATGTGGCACATTTTGATAAATTACTTTTTTGCTATGAGTATAAAAATTAATTTGATAAATATAAATCTGGGGGGGGGGGGGCAAAAGTTCTAAATCTATAAAAAAGTTGCAAAGAAATTTCTCTCATGAAAGTTGACTATTCATGATCAACAAGGCAGGATTTACAATCCTCACAAAAAGAAAAAAACAGGGCGGTCGTAGCTAACCCAAATTGAAGGAGCGCAGCCTTTTTCAACAAAATTTTGCTCTTGCTTTTGCAACAAGAACTAAAGGTTCATATCCCTCGCGAGCATGGATGTTTACAATAAAGCCAGCAAGCAGCAACTTAAAGGCAAACAAAGCATTATTTAGCAAAAAGAAAAAAACATTTTGGAAAGGTGTGGCTCATTAATTGAATAAACTTAGCAAACAAAGGGTTAAAAATGTAAATATTGAAGAAAGGTGTGGCCAATCAAGCAACCTTGCAAAACTTGAACCACGAATTTGCTTACAACCTTGTGACGAAGCGATTTGAACAGCGGCATTTGTTGGCCTTGCCATCCTTGGCACACAGTGAAAGTTTCAGGTATAAGCTCTCATCTGGGCGCAAGATACAGACTTGTGAAGATCGGCTGCCATCTTGACCAAGCTAAACTCCTATAAAAAAAATTCTGGGATACTTATGGATGCAAATAAAATTTTACCATTAGCCTTTATCACAAGGAACACAGAAATGCACTCAAAGCATTCCTACGTGGAACTATGACTTGCAGGTATCAAATCAAACGCCCAGAGGACATTTTGCAACTTATCTCAAGATCAAGAAGACGGACGAAGATGGGACAAAAACAGCAGCATAAAAGACCTTACTAGCTAACTGCACAGCCAATTTGAAGCACGGGAACCTCTGGACCTTTCTGCACTAGCCGTCTAAAGTGAACTTTTCTGCCAACTAACGCCCATATTCTAAATTGCTAACACACAAACTAACTAACTAACTAACTCACCAGTCAACTAATGTATCCCTCGCTATGGCTTCGCCCACGCGAGAGATAATAAAATCTGGGTTATCATGAATGAGGAAGAAAACAAAAGCAAGGAAATCACCTCAGCTATATGGGTAACAAGAAAGCTGGTAAAATTGACTACGTACTACAGCTGAGCACTATCAAAATTTTTTAGTCGACACGGTAATAATAAAAAAACACTGCGGTATAACAAAAATACCTTCAGTGTCAATTTTTGAAAATTCTTTCATACAAGCATTATATTACTAACTTTTAGGTAATGCAAAATTCAAAGTAACTTGTTTAAGTGTTTTATGAGAAGCCCTTTTTTTAAATAGTGGCTTAAAATTGGCACATGCTTTGCCTTGTGAAACTTAATGGATACACTTTTAATTGTTTGTCATTATGAGATACGGTATGTGTAATATTGCAGTATGATTAAATACAGTAATATTGCTCAACACTAGATGTACTGGATATCTCAAAATCAGTCTAGTTTGAGCATGGCTGATCAGGATGTGATTTGTTTCTGGGGCACGTCTATCAGACGAGCAAATTGAATATGCGTAGCTGATTTTAAAAGACCAATTCCCTAATATTCATGGATTTCAGTCTACTTAGCTTTTAGCAAATAAAACCCCTGCACCATTGCAGTGCAAATACTGTTTTGCCAAAACAACCATTGGATCACGAATTCTACCATTGGTTGTGATGCCAGTTGTGTAAGTGTGTACAATTCTCTGAAACACTATATTTTTTGTGAATGGTATGGGCTGGATTACAAGGCTTCACTTATGTAAACTAATAACATGCACTAAGCAGCGGCTATCGAATAATAAATAAACAAAAATAACAAATAGTTGATTTTTTTTTTTTTTGAGGCAACCACAATTTTATAAACCCAATTTTTTAAACCCGTGGTATATACCATCACTACGTGAAAACCTAAAAAGCTAACACAAGGTATCATATGCCTCCGGACATATAACCGAGCAAAATACACATATACAACATATTATACATAGGCATAGACATATACACAAAGACATGTACACCTATACCATTCATACTAACCAAAATTAATAATATAAACATACATGCATACATACTACACACACATATCCACTGGCATATACCCATATACATGTATAAACCTATACCTACATATCACATATATAGTATAAATCATGTGGTGAGTACTGGTGACATAACACAAGATATGCCTTACACGATTCATTCACAACAGCTGAAACCATTCTGCAGAAAACAAGCTAAAAGACTTACTGGTTCATGAAATCCAAAGGGAAGTGCAATATATAGCCTGAATACATAATTATACACCCATATGTGTATACATACAATATATAAACACATACACCCACATATACATATTTACGTCATGTCAGTGATAAACTTCAAAGGTGCCTACGGGGATATATATTCCCGGACGCCTGTTACCAGGACTATATATCCCTTTGATGTTTGAAATAAGCACCGCTTGCAGTTAACACTTTAAACATGCTTGGAAAGAAAACTCACCAAGAATGGACGAAAACTAAAACGAAATGCATGAGATGAAGTTATAGAAACCCACAAGTTCTCAAGAGTTTCGTGGAGTTTAGAAGGCATCACACGTCAATGAGCAAAGATCGGTTGAACAAGAGGCAATGCATTTTTCAACAACTGCAGAACAAATTCCGACAAAATCTACTAGACACCCGCCATAGCAATTTCCATTAATTTCATCACACGTGTAGTTTCGCTCCATGTATAACAAAAACAGGAAACAAAATGCTTACAACACCCCGTGTTCGGAAAAAAACCGCACCCATACACCCTCACCCTCGGGCGTGCGCCCACAGGTTTGGGTCCACAAGCGCGACATATACCCCTTACAGGGGTGCTACAACCCATACATCATAGTATACACACACATGCGTACACACATAATACACGCATACATATACGCATACACACAAACGCAACAATACGTCCATGCATGCATACGTGTATATATGCACACATACACATATATGCACACACACACACGCACACGCACACACACACACACATACCTACAAAGTACAATATACATACATACATACATACAGACATACATACAAATACATGTACATACACATATATAATATACATACACACACATACATATATACATCACTCATGCAACCATTTTAAACTCTAGGTCCACCCCTACTTCTATTATAGCATGCAAGAATAACGGAACTAAAAAAATAAAATCACCCAATAGAATTTCTATGCAAGCATAATGCTCATAATCAATGCAATACAGCTGGTTATCCTTAAAGCAACGCTAGCACCAAGCACAGCTCTCTATTGTGTTGGCCAACAATCTTAGGGTCAATCCCTTATGAATCGTTAATTAAATATCGCCGTCAGACAAAAACACACACAACGTACAAACACAAGAGATCAATCTACAAAATCTACCACACTTGAGTTGAGGACACCCAGTATATGCACACCAATATAACAAATTGAACTACATGACTCGTACCTACCGGGTAACAGCGCTACCCGGCCGTGATTCCCCTAGCTCGATAGCTATCGAAAGTCAAAGCTCGAGTCAAAGTGTAGTATGGCGAGGCCATCGGTACCCAGCGGCGTGGATTTAAACACCAGAAAACCAAGCGGCAGTTGGAAAATGAGGATGATGAGAAAAGTCGTCACAAAGGCTGGACTAAATTATTTGAGTGCGCTTGGGTAGAAGTAAAAACCAGTACACATCACTCACAAGTACAGTCTAGCTGCTGTCGCCATGTGCGCTTCGCTGATAAGTGACCACTAGTGGGAGTGGCCCCGCGTTTATTAACTATATTTATATACAAGGCTATAAATAGTCATTAATTATTGATGAACATAATTACATCAATAACAGGTATTGACTTGATATACCAATATCAATACAGCAATAAATTGACTTATTGAGCAGCCCTAACTGGAACTAAAGTAAAGCATACTGCAAGAAACTTTAGCAATACTACATTTATTTCATTTAAAAACTTACTAATTTAACTGTATCTACTATGAATTACTATACACTTGCTATTCACTTGAATTAGTAAAAGAGAATTTTAACACTATTCAATACTGAATCTTTAACACAATGTTTGAACTACTATACCTATGCAAGGTACATCAAGAACACAAGTGACTTTCCCATCTAAACATTTGTCATTACTCATAGTTTCTATTGTAAAAGTTGCTATGATGCTATCGCACACTTTCATTTGATGTTCAAAGAATTTCATGTAAATGCAAAGTACATCTTTATTGATACCCACGAATTTCATTACCTGATGAAGACTGTTTATCTTCTCCTAAAGTACAAGAATATAACAGCTGCAGGTTAGTTTACAGGGGCAATAAATAAACAAACCTCATTAGATGCCACTTTAACTTTCTTTTCATGCTCTGATGCATGGTATCTCTTCAGAAGTTCATCATTTTTCTGTATACCAAAAATAATTACATCAATGACATACATTATTATACCATCTACATACAAAAAATATTTGCATGGTAAATAACCATTGTAGGAAAAATGTTCGAGGGCATAAATTTTTCTGGTCTCAGGTCCATACAAAAAATTATCACAAAAATTTTTTCGTCCACATATAAAATATCACCACGTCCACAGAATAGGATAATCTGCCAATGGAAAGGAAGTGGAAGAGCCATTCCAACTTTGAAGGATGCAATAATTGCCAATTAAGATTCCTTGATACATCGAAGAAATACTTAAAAATCCTGTTACCAATAAAATAGTGTTTGGGATGCAAAGACAAGTTTGTTACTCACAAAAAGTTCAAGCATGTAAAATTTATTGCTGAAAGGATTCCACAAAAATACTACCACAAACAAAACGTTCATATACGCCGTAGATACAGTCTACAATAACAAAGTATACAAATTCTTACTTGCTCCTCTGCAAAAATATTTTTTCTCAGAATATTTTTTTCCTCCTGCCAAAAAAAAAAAACAAAAAAAATATTTATGTAGTAATACATATTAAACAGTCTTTCTCAAAATCTAACTATCAATGCCTGAATTGCTGCATTCAATGTCGTTTCCAAGTTTTTCGCCCGTTTTAATTCCTTGCGGCATTTCTAATTACGAAGACAAAGAAAAAGTCATTTTGAAGTTTGGCAGTTTAATTACTGGATTAATACCCACTGAGCAAAATACAGCAGGTATAGTACCCTTGACAAATTCCGTGAAATTTTGTCATTGATTTCAAACATATTATCAGATTCACATATATAACAAAAATTTTTTTATAGTATCAATGATACTATTTTCTATCTAACAAAAAATAACGCTGCAAATTTACAGAAGTACACTAGGTATACCTACACCACTAATCAAAAACTGTAAATGCAAAATAATGTTCAAGTAGCTAGGCAACAAGATATAGTAATAATAGCAATAGTCTGGATTTAGCAATAAATTTCTACAGTTACTAACCTTCAACTCATCAGCCATACCCGCCATTTCCAAGGCCCATCGATCTATTTCTTCGTAAGTATCCTGTTCTCCTGCAGTGGGTTCACTCTGACTAGCAATATCACGGGATTCAACTTGTACAGTTTGTGATATAGCTAAAGGCAGCTGCTTGATTATATCCTTTTTTTCTTGGAGCTGTTGTTTCAAACGAGAAAAATCAGCTTGAGTAAAGGAGTCCCCTTGACAAGAGAGCTCAGCACGGAGTTGCAGCTGCTTAAATTGCTCTATTTCTGCTTTCATAGCAATATTCTGTGCTTCAATGCTCTTGTAGTGACTTCGTTCAGTTGCTATATCTTGCTGGGCTTTATCGTATTCTTCTTTTTGAACAAGAACAGCTGTTGGATCAGTATATTGCTGACTGAGAGTAGATAATTCGTCAGTCTTGATTTGAAGCTGATCCCCTAATCTGGCAATTTCCTCATGCTGTTCTTCACGAGATCTATTCAGCTCCTCTACTTCAGCTTTGAGTGCCTCCAATTGCCTTCTGTGATCCTCTTTAAATCTAGCCTTCTCATTTTCAAAATCTGCTATTTTGTTTTCAAGATCTCTTCGTAACTGCTCTTCACTAGGCTAAACAATTCACATCAAAACAGAGAAATTGAATTACTTTAATAATACATAGTACACATACAACGTATGGCAAATGGAAACTACAGTACACTAGCACTAAAAGTAACAAAGTACTTTATGCATTAATATCATTACATGATTATAAAATGTACATCTATGATGTACATGTATGCATATTTTAGTGCAACTTATCAGCAAAACCATTGCTCTTGAATGTGATCAATAATTATAAATAAGTGCTATTTACCTGTCCATCTGTACGAACTTCAATTTCTTTTTGCTGTTCCAATAATCTTCTTTTCATTTCCAGCTGGTTCTGTAAGTCTGCTAGAGTAGCTTGATGCTTCTTTTGGATTTCTTCCAAGTCAGCTTTATAAGATCTTTTTAAGTTGTCTTCTTCAACTGTGAGCTTGTTTAACTGCTCCTTAAGCCCGGTATTCTCTTTTTCAATCCCTGTCAGTTTGGTTCTCAATCTAGTACACTCTGTCTTTAGCAGTTCGTGTTGAATTCGGTCATTCGCAAACTCATCCTTCTCCTTTCTGATTGCATTTACTTCTGCTTGTAAGTCGTGAAATTCTCCATTCTTTCGCTCATATGCCGAATTTTTTTTATCAAGTTCCTGTCTCTGAACTTCAATTTCCTTTTTCAGTGTGTCGATCTTGTCCATACTAGCATTATTCCTCTCAATTGTTTCCTTCCTACATATTTCCAGTTCGCCCTTTATCTTTGTGAGCTCATTTTGAGTGTCTTCTAATGTTTTCGTCAGCCGTTCAATTTCATTCTTGTTTCTTTCACACTCCTTAGTCAAACGCTCACACTCTACCTCCTTTCCATCAATGGTTAACTGCCATCGCTGTATCTCAGTTTCTCGAGTAGTGCACTGATCCTCTATCACCTGAGTATCCTTCCCTTTTTCATTTATAGTTAACTGCAATTGATGCACTTTCGTTTCTTGAGTAGCAGCATGCAGCTCTTTTAGTTCTATATTTTGAGGCACTGTTGGCTCAGTATTATCATTTACATGATAATACTGAGACTGCTCCTATGTAAAAAAATGAACAATAAAGCAAAAGATAACTTTGTGATAACATATAATTATTAAAATCTATCACTGTTAAAAAGCGCAAAATTTTTTTACGATTTACACCATGATAAACTACATTTTGCCAGAGGATACAGTCAGAGGAGGTTGCTCACGCGTCATAATGATGCGTTTCAAATTAGAAAAAAAATCCAATTAAGTCCTACTCTGTTCTATCAGGTTAAAAATTCATCAACAAGATGGAGGAAGGAACCGATACAATCCAGTCTTGGCACTCAGCCCGTACAACTGACCGCTTTGTATACTAATAGGAAGAGGCCAAATAAAAGACGGCTTCGATTGATCAAGAGATGTGTACATGTATCTGCTCAGTATGTTGGAACTTTTTTTTTTTTTTTTTTTATTTAAACTGAGGTTAGCTGCATCAGCTAATAGCTGTTCTTCAGCAGCGGCCTCACAAAGAAAATAATGCACAAAAATTACGTATACAAAACAAAGACAGAACATTCTCTCCAGTCTCGTCATCAGTCAGCAAAGAACGGAGTGACTTTGAGGTGACTGCTTTGAATGAAGGTATTATGAAATATCATGGAAATAAAATAACTTCTAATAAAAATCGGGAACAGCAGAAGGCCATTGCTCTTAATGTTAAAACTAGAGCCAACACTCATTTTTAAAGAACAGGTGGGTCATTATCACAGCAATATCACACCCTTTATGCATAATGTACTAATTAATAACATTATGTAGGTCAAGCATGTCAATATATAGTTGTTGCCTCTTTAAAAAGGAAGTATTCCACTCCCAAACATGCAGCGGATGTTTATAGTGGTAGAAGGGTGGAAGTACCAGCTATGAAGCAACCATCACAAATAGCAATTGGCTCAACAAGTTGTGTCATCAGTTCAAGAGCATCCAGCCGTCATTGTTCTAATGATTGTTGCAGACTCTCCACACCTAAAACGATTAGACACAATTATAGCAAAATTATAAGTGCCATTATCACTAGGCAAGAGCCCTGCAGTGATCATCTTAAAATCATAGCAAATGTGTTCAGTGTGCACTGTAGGGATGCGTATGACTTCTATGTGCCTACAGATTTTCTTTTTTTGTGTATTAAAGCTATGCTTAACTTGAAATGAAATGGACAAGCGAATGCATTGTATAACTTTGCTACGGAATTTGGGACAATGAGAGCTGATGAGTCAGATATACGACTTCCCATTAAACAAATGCCATGGGATCGAATAAGCATGTGACGAATTTCTTTGAGGTAGATAGCAATAACAAGGTCAGCTTGTAGTGTTAAGAAACTATGTCGGTGTAATATGGGTTTTCTTACTATCTGAAAGTGCGTTAGCAACTTTCATAGTAGGAATGAGCCTCGTTTTTTAGATTTGGGGGGGGGGGTTTGACAACTACTACACCACCGCAAAACAAACTCAAATGCAAAACCTGATTTCAGAAATTTAAAGAACTCCAAAAACTCGTCCAGAATGCATCTTTAAAACTTGCAAAAGGTTACCTATTACAGGATTCATGATACCCTGAAAAACGAGTGATTTTTCTTTCTTTCCACGCACCTAGCGATTTTTTCAGGGCACCAAAATTATTTTGGCATACAATAAAAAAGCGCCTGATCTGGAGAGTACCTTTGGACAGTGTCAAAAACAAAAAAAGTTCTCACGAACAAATTGCATTAAAAAACAGCAAGGAGACCAAGAATCTTTAATTCGGCATTTTCAAAAAAAAATGTTCCGTAAAGGGGTGTGGTTTCAATTAAAATAATTAATTAGCTAATATAAATTAATTAATTTTAATAATTAATAGCAATTCTTTTTTTGTACTAATTCATTATCTGAAAGTGCGTTAGCAACTTTCATAGTGTGGTTTTTTGGGTTTTGGGGGGTTTTGACAGCACTGAAATTACTATAAAACAACCTCGAATGCAAAATCTGAGTTCAGAAAGTTAAACAGCTCCAAAAACTGATCTAGAATGCATCT
>JAYJLX010043914.1:0-35492 GCA_036873525.1 Chalinula nematifera
AGCGGATCGACCAGCCAGCGATGCTGGCTGTCGGTGCCTTCGACCGTACCGGTTTCTTCCATCAGGAAACTGTAGTCGGGACGGGCCCGGCGCAGTTCGGCATAGATGATTTCTTCGGCCTTGCGGTCGGCCTGGCTGACATAATCGCCGGGACCTTTCAGCGAAACCTGCAGATTCTGCACTTCGCCGAAATCGCGCGCCAGGGAGCGGCCAGCCTTCATAGCTGCCTGCACCATTACATTGAGGATCGCTGAACGCGCCATTTCAGGTCATTCTCCGTCTGAATTCGTTGATGCGGGCGCCATTCTTAAGCGGCGCCCGATAATGCCTGCTTAGTCAGCGCGGCGGACGTAGGTCAGTTCGTTGGTGTCAACGATGATGCGCTCGCCCGACGAGATGAATGGCGGAACCAGAACGCGAATGCCGTTTTCAAGCACGGCAGGCTTGTAGGATGAAGCCGCCGTCTGGCCCTTGACGACCGGGTCTGCCTCGGTGATGGCGAGCACACGTCGACGGTTCTCCTTGCGAAGCTTCTCTTGCACCGCTTGCTCCAGTCGTTCGTACCTGTCCCTCTCCCGTTGAAGCTGGGCCGATTCGCGGGAGCAGTACCCTGTTTCCACTTCGTCGATCAGCTGGAGGTTGTTGCCCTGGCTGTCGAGCTGTGCCGCTAACGATCGTGCGAAGGCGCCACGCGGCTGGGGTTTGAACGTTCGATCTGGTCGGGGTGACATCGTTGTAGGTAGATGTGCTGTGAAGATGCCGCATGGTTCTGATGGATGCAAGGGCTGTGTGGATCAGATGACATCGATTGATTCGTAGTGCATCAAATCGCCGTCATCGAAGGGCTTTGCTGTAGGGGTGACGTAGTCGACGTGGCACCAGCGCATGGGTTCACCACCGACCGGGAGGCGCCACACTTCGTAGGCTCCCTCTCGTTTCTGTGCACAGTTGACGGCGTGCTGATATGCTTCGTTATAGGTTTCGAATGGTGTGGCCTCGAACCAGTCGTATTCACGGAAGCTGGCTGGCTGCGTGCCCCAGGTTGCTTTCATTGGTCTGACAGTTGCCTCCAAAGGTTGTTGATCTGACGGGTGAGGGAGTCACGTTCTTCGCTGGTGTCAGCACCTTGCAGGCAGACCTGAAGGAGCTTGATGCGTGACCTGATGCGGTCTTCGAGGGTGTGCATTGGTCAGCCTCCAGCGGCAAAGGTGAACAGAATTAGAACGGACATGAGCATGGCGGGGGACAGGAGAAGGATCACTGTCCCGAGATCATCAGGCGTCATTAGTAAGACGGTGGTCAGCAACAGTAGTCAGCAAACAAGGTGATGCAGTGGGCAAACAGCTGCTCAAGAGGCATGTCGATGGTGAGGCGCTCTCTGTTTTTGACCAGGTAGTAGCCGGAGGTTGTACCTGAGTGAAAAATGCAGAGACCTGGGTGGTGCTCTTGCAACTGTCTCGAAAGGTTGGCGAGATCGATCCGTGCAATGTTCTTGTCAGTCATGGGTCAATCAGGTAGCGGTGCTGAAGGTTCCGTTCTCGTATCCAATGACGCAGTAAAAGCGCTGACCGCGAGGCCGTTTGCAGGTGTAAGCCACGCGATTGCATCCGTTGTGCGTAAAAGGCTTGGCTGCCATTACGTTCATCAGGATCCCATCAGCAGACCGTAATTGCTGGAGAGAAGTAGAAGGAGTCATGGGTCAATCAGGCGTCAGTGGAGGTAGTCGTGGAGCAGTTGATCTAAATGGTCAGTGATGATTTGATTGTTGAAGTTGTTGAAAATAAATCGATGTGCTTTGTCAGCATCGAAGTCATCTGGAAAGTCCCAAACTTCAGGACACTCATGGATTTGATCTTGAAGCCAACTGGCAATGAATGTGTTCATGGGTCAATCAGGTGTGATCACTTGAAGTGGGTTTGGCGGATGTAGTAGTCGACCTGTTGCATGCTCCAGGTGCAGTCAGGGCAGGCGATCAGCTCAGCCTGGAGTTGATCCACTTGGCTCCATGGCCCACCGTTGTTCAGTGCATTGATCACTGCCTCATCGAGACGGCGAAGCAGGGCACTGAACTTGACAGGTGTGGAGGGGAGGGGCCGTGCCTTGGCCTGGTACTGTTCGAGGATGGTGTCAGGGGTTTCCATTAGTCTGCGGGGGTGTTCAGGGCAGGGATGGAGTCGAGGAACTCCTGCATGCTGGGCTGGTGATGGATGGTGATCAGGAACTCGCCTGTTTTAGATGTGGTGGCCCACTTGTCAAGGGCGTGTTTCAGATCATCAGCGAAAATCGTTGTGAACTTGCGGCCCTCGTCCCCGTTAGGGAGTCGGACCTGGAAGACTGCTACGAAGCGTTTCATCGTTTGCACCGTTCGAGGTTGGCTGTGTGGGCGTTGCCGTTGCGGCTGTCGCTGAAGTAACGGTGATCCCACCTGATGTGGGCCATCTGACCGTCTCCTCCCCAGAACCCGGTGATGGTTCCCCGGGCCTGGGGTGTGGTTCCCGTGTAGGCACAGATGCTTTGCAGGAATTGGCGATTGAATCGGACGCGGTCGCCGATCTGTAGGGTGTGTTTCATGGGTCAGAACCAAACAGGGGAGGGATTGAAGCCAACGGCCTGGAGCTTGCCGTGCAGTGCGACCATGGATTTCCTGAGTCTGCTGACTGCCAGGGGATCGTCAATCCACTCGTCTGTCATCCGGTCGATGGTGCTGCCCTCCCAGCAATCCAGCAGGGCGGCCCGCTCGGCAACGGTGAGCAGATCCACGTCAATCGGGCGCGGCTTGTAGGTGACCTTGCCTGGTGCGTAGGTCTCGCCTAGTAGCTCAGGCAACCTGGCAACAGCGTGGCTGATGGACTGTTGCTGTTGTTCCGTTAGTGGTTCCCCATCGTTGCCGACCATGTCGGTCAAGCACTGCTCAACACAACACTCCGGACGATCGGCCAGGATGCTGGCTTGATATGGAGATAGCTTCAGGATGTTCCGCATGGGTCAAAGGTCGTTCGGTACAAACAAGAATGAAGAAAAAATCGATGTTGTGCTCAGGCCTTCTGCCATGGGGCAGGCGGGAACACCAGATCGGCAATGGCCTGCATGGTGGCCTCGCTCTCCTCGGCCTCAGCCTGATTGATCTGATCTTTGAGATCCATGATGATCATCTCTAGTTGGCCTGACCGGGGCTGGACGGCCTCATCAAGAGCAGCCATCAGGCTGTCGAGTTGATCGCGGGCCTCATCGATGTCATCCGACTCCCATACCGGGAAGGCGAAGCCGTGCTCGTCAAGTCGGGTCAGTGTGAAGCGTGCCATGGTGCTGGTGGAGATAGAGGGACAGGTGATCAGGCGATGCAGAATGCGGCCCGTTGTTCAGTGGTCTGGCCTGGGGTGCGCTTGATCCTGAGCAGGACAATATGGGTCTGATCTGAAGCGTCACCCGGTCGCCAGTCGGTGATATCGCCGTCAAGCGTGGGGAACGTCCGACCGTTGATCGTCACCGTCTCCGGCAGGGCAGCGCCACGGGGCAGGTCGATCGCAGCGGCATAGTTGATCCCATGGAACACCGCAGTTGCCAGGGTGTCGTTGATCGAGCCGTGGCTCATTGTCAGGTGATAACCCTGACGCCGGGCAGCTTCCCAATTCCGGTCGGTCCGCTTGGTGTAATCGTATGGCCGCAGCCCAGGGATGGCAGCAGACAACAGGCCTAGCAGTGGGAACGATCCAATCGGAAGCCAGATATGGAAAGCTTCGTAGCAGTAGGCCGACAGATCAGCGTCAACGTCGACGGTCAGGTTCTCCCATAGGAAGTCACTGGTGCCGTTGAGCCGCAGCCCGATCCGCTCCCCCTCGAAAGCATCGTGGGGATGTTTATAAGCGAAGCGACAGACTTCCATCACCAGCAACCTTAGAAAGGTGTTAGGCCGATCAAGGAAGGCATCGGTGCGCAGCTTCCGGCGCTGCAGCTTGCCTTTGAGATAGGCCGGATTGCCCGCAGTGTTAAGGCAGAGACTGGCGCAGGATCCAGCGGCTGGACATGATCCCCGATACTTCGGAGACAGATGCAGCACTGCAGTTGGTGCAATGGCCTGGGACTTCAGAACCTTTGGATTGGTCAGCGTCAGCAGGTTGCTGCTGTTGAACCCATAGGCCTTGCGCAGGGCGCGGATGTCGGCAGGGATGGAGTGTTTCATCGGGTGATCCTGAGAAGTGATCAGAAGGCGAAGCGGTTTCCCGGTTTCGCTGTGCTCAACGTAGACCGGATTGGTCTGGGGGAGAAGGAACAGCAGAGCATCGTTATTAAATGCAACAATTGTTCCTGAAGTAAGGGAGGGCGCCGTGAACAGGGTGTCCCGTAGTTTTCCCCAGGGACTTACGCCGCCAATAGGACCCGGGAGTCTCACCAGTAGCCTGGCGATCCGCCGTCCTTGGTATTGAGAATTGTTCGCAAAAAGGGGCGATTTAGGGGTGAAATGGCCTGATTTAGCCCGGTTTAGCCCGTCCAGCGTACCTGCATCAGAGACAGGTACGCAAAATCTGGACTTTATGGGTCAATCCGTGGCCTCGACCAGCCAGATGGAGCACTCCCAGATCGGTCCACGGTCTCCACGGTGCCAGATGTCGCAGTTTGAGACACTGAACCCGGTAGTTTCCGCATAATCCCGGAGGTGGGAGACGAGATCATCCAGATCCGAGCGCCCAGCGGACGCCCGAATGTGAACTTTCTGTAACTTTCGAGTCACTGGCCGTACGATTTCAACGCTCGGCGGTACTCGGCGGGGCTGATTTCTACCCGTTCGGCGTGATAAGCCGCCTCCCGGTACCGTTCCGGCACAGCATGATGGCCTGAATAGCCCTCATCCCACACCAGGGTGGTCTCGATGCCCTGATTTTCGAAATATCCCACATATAGACGGCGGGGATTGCCGTTCCTGTCGTTTGGTGCGCAAGCGTGCACCATCCGACCATTGATCAATTCCATTTGATTGAACTTTAGAAGTGTTCAGAGAGGGGGAGGGGGGAGGCCCTGCCCCAGTGACCAAACCCTAGCAAATCGTTTCGGGTTTCGCCGGTTGTGAATTAGCGGCGCTTTCGTTCCGCTGAATCCAACATAGCGAATCGACAGCAGGCGTCAAGTTCGCCGCAATTCATATATAGATGGCGCGAAAATGTAAACGTATGTAACTGAATATGACGACGCTTCATCAAGAAATGTTACGTGAAGATTCTTTTTTTCCTCTCACGTAAACTTTTGTGACAGGCCCGCCAGATGTCTCTCCGAATTATTTCCCCAATTTGCCCTAAATATAGGCGGTTTTGGGGGTTTTGGCTACGAAGGAGTTGACTCCATTTAAAATCGTTTATATCGCGATAAAAAGGGATAGTTATGGCCGTATCCCCGGCAGATTTTGAGTTTTATTCACGTGTAACTGGTATTCCGATCCCAAATGATCCGGTAGCCAGGATGCGTATGGCGCCACAGGTTTATGCGATGCGGCGTAGTCCGATGAGCAAGCTCGGTAGTTTTGCAAAAGGTGCCGCAAAAGCCATAGGTACAGCTGCTTTGCTTGGAGGCGCAGCAGCAATCGGTGGTGCAATCGGTGGTGCGGGTGGCGGAGCAGTTGGTGGAGCAGTTGGTGGAGCAGTAGGCGGAGCCGGTGGCGGTTTCGCAGGAGGATTTACTGGATCTCAGTACGGTAATGACTACGAGCCAGAGCAATCTTCAACGCCTGAAGAGCCTGTCGAAACTGTGAAAGTTGAGGTAGATGCCGCACCTAAGCCATCAGCACGTGACAAGGCAGAAAGTTTCGTTGAAACAGTAACTCACGGGTTTAAACAGGACTCCGGCGAAGAATTAGTCGGTCGAGCTGCTACTCCTGAAGAAGTTGCTGCATTTAGGCAGCGTATTTCGCATCAAACCGAGGTTCCCCAGGCAGATCCCAATCTGGCGAACGAAAGTTTTGATGCACAACGGGCTTCGGTTGGCGAACCCGTCGAATCTTTAACAACAGGCTTCCCAGCACAGACAGCACCTGGTGTTGAAACTGCAGTTGCTCAAGCTTACGAGTTTTTCGAAGGATCTCCAGGAAAAAGCCCGTTCCAAGCTCGCGGCGCTATGAATGAGCTTAGTCGTCAGTCTCGTCAGGTAAAACAAACTGTTGGTGACCTTCCTCAGGGAATTAGGGGTGACGTTGCTCGTTTTATCAGTAACTTAGGTTCAGCTCCTTCTGAAAGTGCAGTTTCTGCACCTGCTCAGTCTGAAGCTCAAGAATTCCGCCAACAATTAGGACGCATGAGCGAAAGAGATCAAGTCCAGTACCAGGGTGGCCTTGCTGGTGGCAAACCTCAAGGTATTCACGGCGCCCTTGAAAATACAGCCGATGCAATGGGTGATGCTCCCCTCGGTGGTATTGCCGCCTCTAAGTCCATGATGGGCGAGATGCTTCAGCGCGGAAACGTTCTTCCGAATGCTGGTGAAATCATGAGCGGTATGGGTAGTGCTCCTGCCCCCACCCCAGTCGATCCTTTGACTGGTGATTATCGTGCTTTTGTCTCTGACAAAGGTGTTGAGATTGGCAATCTTCTGAAGCAATCACAAGAGAAGAAATCAGCCCCCACCATGGATCCCCGTCGTCAGGAAATCACCGACACAATTAGAAAGTATCGGGCAAATCTTCCTCGTGCTGAGCAGGATGCTTTGATCGATAAACTGTACGGAATGACCGATAAAGGTGATCGGTTTTGATGTAAGATAGTTGTATATAACTCTCTTACCATGACCTTCCTCGAACCGGTTATTGCCTCTGCTTTAGGCGCAGCGGTCACCGCACTTGTGGTGTTCCTGAAGAAGAACATGGCGGCCAATAAGATTCTTGCTTATGGCCCATTGATGCAAAAGGCATACGACATCATCGACCCTGTGCTGGATAAAAATATCCACAACTGGGACGGATCCAAGGTTGATAAAGCGTTTGAGTTAGCCGTCGAATCTGTGGCTGATGGTGAACTCTCCGCTTCTGAAGTTAAGGAGCTTGCTATTCACATGGCTGAGTCTTGGCTTCCCGCAGCAGCTGCCAACAAAGTGCGTCTGCTTGAGAAGTCCGGTATGCCCCTGGAGCAACGCCAAGCCGCAGAAGAACTGACCGCTAAGGTCAATACAACTGCTGCTTGATAATGGCAACATTCAAACGCCGCACTGATAATCGCGAAGAAAATTATTTACAGGGAAAAGCCCCTTATTCAGGGACTTTGGGGAGGACTGGTCAGATCAATCCGTTGGACAAGTTTGCTGCGGACATGCAGGATCGGAATCCAGGGTATGAAGAGTTTCAAACTGACGGGAGAACTTTTCAGGAAATAGCTCCTCTTTCTCAGGCAAAGTTTGATCGCGCTGCTTCAACGTCTATGCCTGCATTCCGCGATGATGTAGACAATGCCCATGCAATTAATTTTCTGAATAACTATCAACTGAGTGTTCAGAAAGGTTTGATTAGTGAGGACGATAGGGTAGGCCCAGATAAAATAGCTAATATCGCAACACAGCCTGCGACTATGGCTTCTAACGAAAGTAGCCCTGAAACAGCAGGCAAATTCCCTGGCGCCAGCGGAGTGAAGATTTAATGAATAGAGCTTCTAACAGAATGGCCGGTAAGGCTTTAGGTGCTTTTCTAGATGCCATTGGAGGAGCAGCTGCGACCAAAGCCACTGATTTTGTAGCAAAGAAAATTTTTGATTCGGAAAAATTATCTGATATGTCCACTGAAGATAATCTTCGTGGCACTGTATTGAGAAATGCTCCTGGGTTTGCAGGTGAAGCCGCAAAATACGGAGCACCTTTCGCGGCAGCAGCAGCAGGCGGTGCACTTTTAGCAGGAGGTACTGCTTTAGTCACAGGTGTCCGCCCTGGCGAAAAACCTCGTTCTGACTACTACGTCGGAATGGGTGGCCCGATTGATCAGATGGCAATGCGCCAACAGGGAGCAGTTGACCAGTTGATGATGCGTCAACGAGGTTCAGCCGAAAGCATCGAGCAGAAGTTAATGGCCGACCTGGTCCGGACTCAGGCACACGCTGCACTTGCAGACCGTAAGTTTGAACATCAAATGGCGTTACAACAGCATCGCCAAGATGCGATGACACCGCGTAATCAGCCGATGTCAGGTGGCGGTGATTTAAACTATGTATTCAGGCAGGGCTACGACAACCTCAGTCGTAATTACAGCTATTAATTAGAAAAATGTCAAATCCATATTTCGACCCTACTTATTCTTCCGCACCCCCAAGTTGGTCACTGCCAGAAGGTTCGACACCAACCTGGAAGCCTGATCCTGGCACTACTTTCAGCTGGGCAGATAAAGAAGAAAAAGATTCACCCTTTGACATCTTCAAAAATACTCTTGCAGAAGGCGTTGGTTCATACACGAAAAGGTTTGCAGGCGCTGGTGAAAAAACAGGAAGAGGAACAACAAGTATCGAAACAGCTGGAGATACGGTAGCTGACCTAGGTGGTGGAAATACTTTATACGCCCCTGACAGCACTGCGGCACAGCTGCGGATGGCTCAAGCTGGTCAGCAGGGAAGCGGTGGCGGCTTTGGTCGTATGGCTGGTAGCATCCTTGGTCAAGCAGGCGGCGCTGCACTGGGCTCAACAGTTGGAGGAGCGTTTGGCTCTGCACTTGGTCCCCTTGGTGCTATTGCAGGTAGTGCTTTAGGTGGTTTACTTCCTTTCTAACTAAAGGGTTACACAATTTAAAATAAATAGCATAAGAAGAAGTATTTAGCATGGGTCCTTTAGCAGCTCTTTTACCTATCGGTGGCGCCGTGCTTGGCGGCGTCGATGCGTACAAAAGGTCAGGTGGTGATATCGGTGCAGCTGCCCTTGGCGCTGGTTTAGGCGCACTTGGTGGCGGGGGACTGCGGATGGCCGGCTCAGCTCTGGCCGGTCAGACACTTATTGCAAATCCAATATATAGGGCTATCGCCGACAAAACTGCCAAGGGTATAGCTCTCACCGGCACAGAAGCCCAGATGCTCAAAAATTTGACTAGAGGCACAGGTGCGTTAGCAACAGGAGCGGGTGCTCTTGGTTTACCACTAGCAGCAAATATCGCAGGAAGTGTTGCAGGTGGAGCTAAGGGTGCTGTACAAGGATTAGGTCAAGCTGCAGGAAACGTAGCCCAAACTGGCGCAGGTCTCATCGGTTATACCGCTCAAGGACAACCTGTTTATAGCAACATCGGTGGCGGTGCTGTTCCACCGGTTGGTCAATACGGCGGTACATCTCCTTACGGTTCACCGCTTGATGTCCTCGGACCTGCGGGTATGGGCCAACGCCTTCAGACCATCAAAGACGCTGAGACCATGCGCGATGCGATGCGCCTGCTGAATCCTGAAATTCTTGCTGCATCTGAAGCTCGCTCTAAGAAAGAGTTCGAACGCAACATGGCTGCTGCTGGCATCCGCCAGAACATTGCAACTCGTGCTGCGATGCAACAGCGGGCACAGCAAGCTGGACTGCAATCAGGTCTGACGGCTGCTCAACAAGCAGGTGCCGCATTGACCGGCCAATACCAATATCAGTGATATGACAAAAGAGCAGTACGAACTTTTAGTCAAACAGAATCTCTTGGCACGACAACGTGCTGCCGAGATGGGACAAGTCGTATCTACAGGTGGCATTGATTTAAGCACTGGGCAAAGACCCGCGTTTAAGTTTGGTCCCATTGAAATTGGGGATGCAACAGATTACGGTCAGCTTTCTGATGCTGTGCTAGCTGATACTGCTGCGATCAACCGATCTTTGATCGAGGCTGGTGAAGCAAAAGCCGAGGAGGAGCGCAAGACTTCAGATCAGCGTATGGCAGACCTGATTAAACAGACAAGCACTGGTAATATCCAAGACAGTCTTGAAGCGCTCAAGCAGTATCGTCTCAATACTCGGGATTTAGATCGGCAAGAAGCGGACGAAGCAGTTAATCGCTCCGTTCGTCAGAGCCAGATGCAAATGGCTGCAGCAATGCCTTTCTTGGACATGGCAGGGCAACGTGCAACTGAGCGTAATTTGAACGCAAGCCAGCGGTTTCTTGCTTTCAAAGAAGGTCAGCCTACCGCTATCCAAAATCGTATGTTGATGAGCTCTTCTGCATACGCACAGAACCTCACTGCTGTAGCCAATGCAGCCACTGCAGCCGCAAACATGGCAAGGTCTGGGACTGGTCGTCGATTCGGCTAGTGATAAAATTTTAAAAAGGAGGCATTAGAAATGGGTTCAGGTGGCGGCAGTTCAGGCACAGAAATTAAATACGTGGATATCGACCCAAAGGTCGTCGAGACTCCGACTGATGCTTTTCGGCAGCAACTTATGTTGGGTGAAATTGCACAAAAGCAGAATGAGAACAACATGCGACTTGGTGCGCAGTTGGATCGCACTAATGCCGAGTTTTTCCAGACTCAGAACTTACGTGGTATCCGCGCTCAAGGTGCAGAGACCAGAATGAATATTGCAGCTCAGGGTCAACAGACGCGCTTAAATATCGGCGCTCAAGGTGTTCAAACTCGCCTGAATATTGGCAAACAAGGTGAGGAGACACGAGCCACTCGCCGGGTTGAGGGTGAAGAGCAGCGGAAAGGTATCGTCACCACTGGTGAACAGACTCGACTCACTAGACAGGAAGAGGGCAGGCAGCAGCGTCTTGGTATCCAAGAGCAGACGAAAGGGACTGTCACCATTCGTAGAGCTGAAGGCGAAGAGCAACGTGCAGGCATCAGAACTACCGGTGGTGAGACACGCTCCACACGTCGGGTTGAAGGTGAAGAGCAACGCGCCGGAATCAAGACCACTGGTACTGAACAACGGCAAACTGTTCGTACCACGGGCGAAGAAACTCGGGCAACTGAGTTGCAACGTGAGCAGTTCCGTCGCTATAAAGAGAACAGGGATTACGAGCAGGCTCAACGCCAGGCAAGAGCATGAAGGAATGGATTCACGAACTAACTGATAAAGACCGTGAATCCTTCTTAACTTTCTGCAAAAAGGCAACAAGTCCGATACAGATGTACCTGTATGCGAGGTTTCTTGGCTTTCATGGCTCTATCGTGGATTGTGATACTTGGTCTCAAGAGACTTACAAGAAGCGGAACTTCGCGGCTGTCTTGGAGATGGAGATCGATGCGATGACGCAGGACATCTCGAAGCTACGTGATGCTATCGATATGGGCATGGTCAAGCAAGATATGGGCACAGCTCGTATTGCCATGCTGCAGAAAGAACTGCGTGGTGCGATCAAGCAGCTTCAGGATGAAAAGGTGTTAATGGATAAGCAAGGCTTGATTCTTGCTGGCGCTGACCGAGCACTGCGTGAGATGATGACTATCTTCCGTGATGACCCGATCGAAGGCCCACTTCAGGAAGCATCAATGGGTGTCTGGACAAAGATCTTGCAAGAAGAGTCTTGATAAAATTGATTAATGCTTAAAGAACTAAACGTATCACTACCTACGTCGAGCTACGACTTCAGTAATGTCCGTGAAGAGACTTACGAAGAATGCGTGATGCGGAATGCAGGTTCTGGTGGTACTGGCCCCGAAGACCTTTGCAAAGGTAAGCCGCGTCAAAAGTTTGGATTACCTGAGGAGCGTGTTCAGTACTTTCTAAATAATCCAGAAGAGGCGATGCCGAAGTCCAACGGCAATGGCGCTGCTTTTTTAAATGGATACATAGAAAGCAACCTTAAGTAATAATTACTGCGCTATGCTTTCTGCATGGCAGGAACAAGTATTTATAGCGTATATCGACGGACTGCACGGGCTGCTGCACAGCAACGTGTCGTCAAAAAGACGTCGTCAATTGATGTAGAAAGAGCAAGGACAGATTTTGCATATTTCTGTGAGGTGGTAGGTGATAAACCACCTGCAGCGCACCATTTGGAATGGCATAAATATCTGTGCACCGGTGAGGACTCTGAATGCTTGATTGGAATCGGTGGTCCCAACATCGACATCCTTGCACCACGGGGTAGTGCAAAGTCCACGATCCTAGGTCTTTATACCGCCTGGTCCATCGGCATCCATGCACTGGCGAAGAAACCTTTGAAGATCCTCTACATCTCTTATACGGTCGATGTGGCGCGACCTAAGAGTGCAGCAATCAAACGGATCATCGAGGAGAGTAAAACATACAAAGAGATCTTTCCTACCGTAAAGATCGCGAAAGGCATCAACTCTAACGAGTACTGGAGTATTGATTGGAAGTTTGCAGGCATCAAGTCAACAGGTGAAGAAGAATTCACTGTTTGTTGTGCAGGTCTCAAAGGTGCTGTGACCTCCAAACGTTCACACCTTTGCATCATTGATGACGCCATCAAGAGTGCGGATGACATCAAGAACCGGGACATCCGGCAGGCAATGGAAGATAACTGGAACTCAGTTATTGTTCCGACCATGTTTGAGGGTGGCAGGGCGATCTGTCTAGGCACCCGCTTCCGCCATGATGACATTCATAACTCCACATTCATCCCTGCCAATGATTGGGTACAGATCATCCAGTCTGCAATCACGGTCGATGACAACGGAGATGAGATCTCTTATTGGCCGGACATGTGGTCGCTTGATTACCTACGTGACCGCCGCCGCCAGGCCCCTGTTGCTTTTAGTTTCCAGTATCAAAACCAGGTCGTCCAAACCAGTGAGCTTTCGCTATCCCCTGATCTAATCATCAAGGGAACCATCGACATGCAGTTCGAAACCCTCGGGGTCGGGGTCGATTTATCAGCGGGCGTTCGTGAACGAAACGACTACACGGTCTTCGTGATGGGAGGGCGCGTGGGAGGGAAGATTCACATCATTGATTGCAAGAGACTTCGTATCATGGGTAACCTTGAGAAGCTCGAAGCATTAATGGAGATGATGGAAGAATGGGGTGTCATAAGTAAAGATAACGATCAGTACTTCCCAACCGGTAGCGGGATCGAAATCTGGTCAGAAGCCGTGGCGTACCAGGCATCTTTGGAAGCTGACTTCAAGCGAATCTGTCTTGGAGAACACGGTCTGTATAACATGCATTGGCATCCGGTCAAAGGTTTTAGAGGAGATAAAGTTGCTAGATTCCGGGGCATCATGGGCATGTTCGAGCAAAGGAAAATAGTATTTAATAAATATCGCAAGTTCCAGGCGTTGACCGATGAGATTGTCAATTTTGGAGTCAGTTCTCATGATGACTGTGTCGATGCACTCGTCTGGCTTTGCAATGGTCTGATGACCAGAGGAAAACTAGAGTTAGAGTATTGACGATTTAAACTATAGATATTCACCGCGATGTCTCCCAGCTACTTTAAAGTAGAGCTTGAGCAAGATGCTTATGGTTCTGCGATTCTTCCCCTGCCGGATGAATTGTGCCACGATCTAGCACTGCAGCCGAACGAACGATTCGATGTAGAAGCTGAAGATGGTGTGATCACGTTCAAAAGGGTAGAAGCTGGTTACGATATTGATCAGTAGACCTCTTAAACAGAATGGGCGATAGTGCTAAATCACAGCTTGAGGCTATCCTCAAATCGGTAGTCTCACGCAATAGTGAAGGCCCTGCGGACACCATGCTGGTGAGCGCACACCTCTCCCAAATGAAAATGTTTGGGATCAGGCAGGGTGTGGAGTTCTACCCGTTGCAAGATAATTTGGGTACGCAGCGCTACGACTTTATCCAGCAAGTCATCAAGTTCAATAAGTTAGATGCACGTTTAGATTCGATTTGGGACCGGTTCCTTGCATACGGCAAAGGTCTTTTTTATATTCGACCGACTCAAAAGACATATCGCATCTACTGGTTCGATAAAGATTCCTATAGAACTTACTATTCACCAGAAGGTGATTTAGAAGAAGTAATCATTATCTATCCTTACAAGGTACGTTCTTCGAAAGGATTTAAAGGTGTTGGTTTAGATACCAATAAGAGGTACATGCGTCTTCGCATTACTGCGGAAACAATCGAAGAATCTCATAGCGAGCAAGAGATTAACTTTGATAATCCGATGGAAGACGTTCCGTTTAGCAATAAAACGGAAGTCAAAAATACCATGGAGTTCATTCCATGCGTAGAAGTACTGAACAATCCTGACGCCTTCGGTACTGAAGGCAGTGGTGAGTTTGATTGGATGGCTAACCAGATTGTCGCTCATGATGAGATGGTTAAGAACATCAGGGCCAACCTCTCCTTCTTTGGTAATCCGACCCTGCTGTCTTCTCGCCCGAAGAATGACATTATCGAGTATGACCAGAATGACCCTGGTCAGAGACCAAGTATTTCAAGTCAGTCTGGATTCCAATCTGAGTTCAACCTGAGTAGTTCAACTTATAAACAGGATCCGACAACTCGGAATCAACCAGGGTATATCGGCAAGCCTGGTTCAGGCATGCGTGTACCTCGTGTGATTGCAAACCTTGAGCCCACCGATCGAGTTGGTTTCATCACACCTAATGCAGTTAGTACAGATCAGGCACGTTATGCAGAACAAATGCGTAGCGAGATCCGCCTTGCACTTGGTGGTATTGATGACCTGAGTATCACAAATGTGACGGCTACAGAATATAAGTCTGCTTATGGTCGTGTAAGTGCGACTGCGAAAAAGAAATGCTTACAGCTTTATACATATGGAATTTGCCGTTGTCTAGAGCTGATTATTTTCCAAGAAGAGCAGATTTTCCGTAAATCTCTTGCCTATGCATTGAACATCAAGTTCCCTGTCTTGCCTGAAGATCCAGACGATAAGGCACTTGCAAAATACGATAAAGCAAAAGCACGCTACGAACAAAAACTAGAAGCTGCTATTCAAGAAGCAGCTGAGACCAGGGAGATCCCACCGGGTGTCCTTGGCCTCGCGCCAGACGGTGATAGAAGCATTGAATGGCGTTGGTTGGGTCCTGTGTATGAAGATACAACACAGGATAAACTCAACCAGTCTATCTTCACCAGGAACTTGCAAGAGTTAGGTGTTGATAGCATTGAAGCACTGAAGTATCTATTCCCTTCTAAAACGGATGACGAAATCGCGAGCATGCTCTCAGGTTTCCCATTCCGGGTGGTAGGGGAAGTACAGAGGGCTTATTCCGCGTTCATTGATCTAATCAATCAAGAAATGCGGACACCACATCCGCAGCAACCGAATCTTCCGATGTCTGCGGATCCGAGATTAGATCTCACCCCCTTCCTTTACCGCACACTTGAAAGCCTACAAAAAGAGGTAACTTATGCAGGCCGATACCGCAATGCCGACCCAGTCAGCACCCCAAGTATCCCCGACCCAACCGAGCAGCTACGCGGCTCCAGCCCAGACGGCGGCGCAGGCTCCATCGGTGGCAACGAACCAGCAGTGGGTGGCGCCTTACCAGCAGGTGACGGCCCCAGCCCCGCAAATGCAGGCCCAGATGGCGGCCCAACCACAGGCATCAACCCCTACTCAGTACGCCCCCCAGCAGTACCAGGCACCCCAACAAACGGAGAATCCTTACAAGGAGGCATTCAACCGAGTGGTGGGGCTCCTGAGTTCGCCCGTCCAATTCCCGTCCCTGGGTCAACAGTCGACTCAGAGCCAGACCGTCGATCCGGCCAGCTACCCTTCCCAGCAGGGTCTCCAATTCAGCAATTTGGCGACGCAGACCTCTACGCCTTCGACCAACAGCAACCCGGCATATTCCAACGGCTCTTCCCAAACCTCTCTGGAGATCAGCCCGGAGCAGCTTCAGGCAGCCGGAGTAAGCGAAGCAAGCGTTGAAGTTCTTAATCACTTTGGGGCAGATGCGCCTCAGATTCTTAACAACTACGCCTGTCAGATCGAAGACGCGCTGATCACTACTAATCAGCAACTCAACGAGGCCGTCAACCTGCTTCAGGATCTTTCCAATGAGCACAAAGCTTATGAAGCCATCCTGACGGATCCCGACATCCTTGCAGACTATACCTGTGAGTTCTTCGGTGAGAACGGTCCTCATCCCGTCGCAGACGAAGCTCCTGCAGCCCCCCAAGGCGTGCAGGTTGGACAACAACTGCAACAGCAAGCTGTGGCACCTGAGCGTCCTTCTATGCCTGTCCCTCCTCAGCCCCAGCAGCCCGCTAACGCAGGTGACTTCTGGAACAACTTCGGCAATGTCGCCGACCGTGATCCTCAGAATGCTTGGCGCTATCTGAACTCTGCTCAGCAGAATCCTCAGATCTTCCGGGACAAGCTTCTGGTTATGGAGTGATAACGAAACTTAATTAGTTTTAGAATAAGGGGGTAGTAAAACTGCCCCCATATTTTTTATTTGATCATGGCAAAGAAAAAGGCAGGAGCTAGAAAACGCGCTGAAGATTTTATTCAGGCAATCGGCACTGCCGGTGGGGCTCTCGGTGCTCCTGGTCTCGTACAGTTTGGTGCAGGTGATATTCAACGTCAGGTCGCTTTAGGCCAGACTGATGAATACTCTGGATATCGTGCCCAGGACATGGAAGCTGGTGTTGGAAGCCCTAATACACCTACACCGCCCATGCCAAGAGATTTGGACAGTGCGTATTTAAAGCTGAACTTACCAGGTTCTCCGCTTCCGCAAAACGCAATGTTTATGCCAAACAACATGGCTGTAGCTGAATTTCAGCAGGAGCAGATTGCGGCTAGTGCTCAGCAATTCCTGATGCAACGTCTCCCTATGACCGGCCAGTTACCCATGGGTGTAATGCAACCCAAATCTAAAAAAGGATCTTGATGATGGACAACGCTAAAGCAAAAGAAGCCTTAAAAAAAGCCATGATGGCTAAAGCCATGGCGTCTATTGATCCAGAAGTTCAGGGTCAAATGCCAGCCATGCAACCTGCAGATGGCCTTATCAATCCCTATGGACGCATCGGCACTGTCGGCGCTAACACTTATAACCCTGGAAATATGGTGGATGGTTCACCTGTTGGCGAAGCTCGCGCTGTAGGCCGCAAATTAATGCCTTAAATAATCCGGGTTGATAAATTGTTGCTATAATTTTTTGTAATGGAATGAAAATTTCCATATAGAGGATATGTGTCCTCAAGTATCAGCGTACTAAAACTCTGCTGAGAAATTCCTATGTTCATCGATAACGACTTTCCCAAGCTGTTGGGCGCGGAATTATACCGCCCCCATCCGGCTTATGTCGTGGAGATGGCCTGCGAGCCTGTAGTTGTCCACGACTTCACCAAGCAGCCTGGTCAAACCGTGCAGCTGGATCGTTACCGCTTCTTCGGTAACCCCGGCACGAAGACCAGCCGCGAGCGTACCCAAGACCAAACGATCGGAACTGCTAACAGCCGTTCTATCGTCAAGGACAAAGTTCTGGTGTCACTCCGTGAGTATACCGGACCTGCCGATCCGAACAACACCAGCCTCCCGAGCACCTTCAAGATTGCCCGCGAGACTCTGATGACCGCGCAGCGTCTGCTGCTGGACACCGGGAACCTTAACATGTTCCACCAGTCCATCGGTTCTCTGACTCTGCTGGACGACTATCGTCGTTGGCGCGACCGTGTGTTCTTGGACGAGCTGTTCAAGTCCGAGTCACGTGGTCAGTCTTCTGACAGCCAAGGTGGTTACTACTACCCTAACGACCACTCCAAGACTGGTGCAACCGTTGCAGCTTACACCGCTACTGAGTATGCCTCTGAGCGCTTTAAGTTCAACGTCAAGACCGACCTTCTGAACGTCGTCAAGAGCCTGCGTAAGCGTAACGTTCCTGTGTTCCAGGACGGCTACTACCGCTGTATCGCTGATCCCTCCTTCATGAAGGATCTGCGTGCTGATCAAGGCTTCCGCGAAGTGGCCCGTTACCCCGGCATGGGTCAGCCCAACCCTCTGATGGGTATGTCTTCGCCTAACGCTGCTCTGTATCAGGGCGGTCAGTACGGCCAAGCCCAATTCGTGGCTGGTGAGCCTATTATGCCTTCAGGATTCGTCTTCGAAGGTGTCCGCTTCTTCGAGTCCACCAACTTCCCCGACAAGACCGCTACCGTCGACATTGGCGATGGCAACGGTGCTTCTAGCCGCACCACCCCTGCTGGTCTGTTCTTCGGTCCTCAGGCTGTTGGTGTTGGTATCGGTGGCCCTAATGCTCAGGTCCTGATTAATAACAACGACGATTTCAGTCGCTTTATTATTCTTATCTGGCAACTTTATGCTGGTTTCGCGAACCTGAATAAGGACTTCGTGACCACCGCCTTCACCGTTACTGAGTGATAAAGGAGGTACTTAACTAATGGCATCTTACAAAGCTGAAGCCGGTGCTATTCTTCAGCCCGGTAATCAAATCTCTCGCCTGTCCTCCTATAACACCGAAGGTGTTTATGGTCTGCCCGGCGTGGAAGCTTATGAGCTGATCGGCTACGTTAAAATCAATAACGCAGCGGCCGATAAAGCTAGCTACAAGAGCTTCAACATCACCATCCCTTCTCCCGACCGCCGTCCTGATGACCGCGTTCGCGACGATCGGACTTCCATGGTTGTCCAAGCCTCTGCTGCTCGCCCTGGTTACATCTACGGCGCGTCTCTGGCCCTGGCTCAGGACATCCCTGCAGGTGGTCTTGCAACCTACCCTGCTTCCCCTGTCACCTGTGACCTGGCTGGTACCAACACCGAGGTGCTGCTCCTGGGTCCCGACAACAGCGGCAACCCCCTGGGTATTCCTAGCACTCAGCTGAACGGCCTCGCCGCAGCTAGCGCTAGCCTGACCATTGGTGCTTCCGGCATCGCCCAGGGTACCAGCGACACTACCGCTGCTGACCTGCCCTTCTGGACTGGCGTGACCTCCACCATCGCAGCTGGCGACGCCGCCAACTCGATGATGTACAAGGTGACTGCTGACACCACCATGAAGGTGTACAACCTCAACGCTGTAGCTAACACCACCATCACTGGTGACGGTGTGAACATCAGCGCTGATGACATCACCGCTGGCAAGGCTGCTTACCTGGTCTGCCGTGTCAACTACCTGCGTCCTGCTGCAGCTGCTAGCTGGAGCGACATCCAGGGCCTCGTTGACTTCGCTTCCCAGCTGGGTGGCAACGACGAGTGATAATTTCACTTTCATAATAATGAGCGGGTCATTGAGGCCCGCTTTTTTATTGCCACGAAAGTTAATTTTGTTATGCTATATCTGTGAACTAACGTCTTTATGCTGTACCAAAACAAAGTAACTGGTGGACTTGTCGAAGTCATCTCACAGCATGGTGAGGGCATCAAGATGTGTCTCGATGCTAATGAAGAAGTCCTGTACCTCAATGACGAAGATTTAGTGCCTCATCTGGAGGCGACGACCCAACAGATTAAGGATGAAGAGCGCCTGACTGAGTCTCTTGCATCTGAAGGTGTACGTCCTGCAAAGCCAACTAAAAAAGAGACATTCCCTGTTGACACACGGGTAAATCTGAATCTTGCATCAGCTCGTCAGATTGCTGATTCATTACCTGGTGTAGGACTTAAAACTGCGCGGGACATTAAGGATCTACAGCTTTCTCTTCCTGGCGAACGATTCTCCCGTCTTGAGCAGCTCAAGAGCATCAAGCGTGTCGACTGGGATGAGATCTTCAAAGAGAATCTCGTGCGCGTAGAGTAATTATTGGCGCGTGTTAGTCTGTTATTGGTGCATAAAATTCTGCACAATAGCAGTGGTCTGGTAAATGCAGCTAGATAGTTTCATACAATCAAAGGTACGTTGGCACCTCGGTTACAACTTAACCTCAATCCCTGCTGGTGACTTAGCGCGATTGCAAGAGGCATTGGATAATGTCCAGGACTCTTTTTGGGTCAGCAAGATTGTCGAGCAGGTGAATCGTTGCGACGAGGCTGAAAAGCGTACTGATATGACTGGGACCATGAATAATTCAACGGTCCCTCGTGGCCGTATCGAGTCAATTGCGGGCGACGTTGACCGGACAATTGCCACCACTGATTTCAAGGAAACGCTGAAAACGTGGACGCAGATATACTTGTACGAAACAGATAGATTAGCGTTGCATTTATATGTACCGAATTATCGCAACCCTGAGCAAGCGCGGTATCGCTTCAATAGGGAAGGGGCTGAATTCATTCAGGCTTTACCTGGGCCTGCTGATGTTGCTGTTGGCACCCGCATTCATTTCGAAACCAATTTCCGCTGAGACGATGAGTCTTTCAATTAAACAGACTGCAGGCATTCTCAAGAAAGCGGGATTTAGGGATGCAGATATTCCGATCATGGTTGCGATCGGTATAGGGGAATCTGGACTGAACCCGAAAGCGCATAATCCCACATACCCAGATGACTCATTCGGTGTCTGGCAAATCAATATGCTGGATGATCCAAGAAATGATTATTTTCTGGGAGCAGAGAGACGTGCACGTTATGGTCTTAAATCAAATGAGCAATTGAAAGATCCGCTGACAAACGCCAAAGCTGCTCTTGACATAAGAAATACCCAAGGTCTTAATGCTTGGTCCGTTTATAAGCACGGTATCTACAAAGATCATCTTCCCCAGGTACAGAAAGAGCTTGCAGGCGGCATCCCTGATTCACCCTCCTCGACAGAGTTTGCACAAGACTACTCTAAAAAGGTTCAAGGTAAGGATCCAGTCAATGTTCTTGCATTAAAAGGTGGTGTCCAGGGTGTTCTAGATAAGAAGTCAGGAAAGTTCACTGCTAGGGATTTCACAGATGCCGAAGCTCTTCGCTATGAGCGGTACGGCGGCAAGATCCCTGAAGACAATAAAAACGTGCTTGAAAAGACACAGGACTTTGTCAAGAGCTATTTCTTACGATGAGATTCGCTCAAGTACCTGGCTATAGCCAAGCATTTCCTGTCACCTACAGGAATATGTATAACGACTATTCAATGGTAAGTGCTGGGTTGAGTGATCCTTTCCAACCTGGTAAGAAAGAAAAGCACACTCCCTGCAATTTCGTTGTTTCCTACACAGGTGAGAACGATCCTCGCTTTCAGTTAAATAATCCTGCTTACATGCGTGAGGTCACAAGGTCTTATGCAGACAACATTCCCCAAGTTGTTCTTAACAAAAAGCCCGTACAAGCGACATGGTCAAACCAACCACAGAACTAGGTTATATGTACGGCATTCGTAGGAATGCAGTACCAAGAGAGCGCTCTGGACCGAGCAACTCGGGTAAGTTCTTTTATGGACAGAGAGGACGTATGGCTGGAGAAAGACTTCAGTTAGACTTATTACAACCTGAAGAACTTCCGAATCCTTACACTAAAGGCGATCGTCTCGCAAAAAGATTCCAAGACTTTAGTGATTCTTTGATCTAATTACCATGGCTGACAAGAAAATGCCTCCTGAGCTTCTTGCTCACTTTAAGAAAAAAGCTGAAGGCAAGGAAGACGATAAAAAGTCTGACAAAGATAAGCGCAAGGAAGCCCTTGAAAAGGCGAAGGGTCGCATGAAAGAAAAGAAAAAGGGTTAATCCAATACCGCTATAATACAGTTAACGTAACCCGCTGAATAAACGTGTCGAGCAGTAGTTCTAATAAGCAGCCGATGATGATCGATCGGCCAGCGACGACATCGACCTTATTGACTGTAGCTTCGGGCCAGGACTTTTCGACAAGCCTTGTCCCTACTGCAGTTGGTAACGCCACTAAGGTGTTTGATGTCGACTCTGCTGCTACGGACACGTCTATTTCCGGTGCATATATTGATGAGATTTTCCTACAGTACACGAAGCGTGTAATTGAGAAGATCGATGCTAAGAGTGCGGTAGCCGGAACCTATTCAGCGAATGGTACATCGATTACGGTGACGATTTCTGCCGGACACAATGTTCAGGTAGGTCAAAAAGTTTTCTTAGATATCACGACTCGTAGCTCTGGTACTGATCCTATTGACCAGGAAGCAACGGTCACAGCAGTCACGCCTACGACTTTTGTTGCGACCATTGGTTCGATCAGCGGCACCATCACCGGCAATGTCAGCTGCTTCTTACCAATTGATATTTGTTTTTACCTTGTAAACGTTGGTACTGTTAGTAACACCAACCAGTTCTTTCCTCTTTTTGTCGCCAGTATTCCTGCGACTTACGAGAACACCAATTACAGCCTGACTGTTAACGAGGTGCTCCCTCTAATCAATCATCCTGTGGTGCAGGCTGGTGCGAATTTCACAGGAGCTAATAGCAAGGTCTCTCCTAAGCTCCGTGGTTTGATGCTGAATCGCGGTCAAGCTCTTTATGCAGCTGCCAGCGGCGCCTCTGCCTTGACAAACGGTTTCTATGTAGGCGTGCAGGGCGGTTACTATTGATTTTTAATCATGCCTTTCGAAGTCAGCGGGTTTGGAGACTCCTCGAACGGTGGGTTTGATTCTAAATTTACAAAAAAGTTTGATAAGCTAACTGATTTTGGTTCTAAAAAACCAAAACCCTTTGTTCCGCGTGCTTTTAATTTTGAGCCTGCTGATGCAGAAAGTGATAGTGAGACAAAGTTCTACAACCGGGATGCGCTTTGGAACCGCTGGCGTCGTGGATATGATCTTTACAGCATCACACAGACCTATCTAGGTTCTAATTCGAGGGAAAGAAACACCAGAGGTGATTTTCGGATGTACTGCTCATTTCAGCAGTTCCCTGGTGTTTTTATTCCGGCAAGAATTTTTACATTCCCAAGCAGTAGTACTGAAATTGATGAGCAGATTGTCGCTATTCGCGATACAGACAGCTTCAACTGTTACGAGTTTGGGTTGCCAATTGAACAGGTCAGGTATCTAGGACCCGTTATTGAGGGTACATACAGTCAATCAGGCACTTCTATAACAATTACAAAGTCAGATCATGGTTTTTTGATTAATGAAAACGTTGCATTGGTCATCGAAACGGGTTCAGGAATCAGTGAGACACTGACTATCTCCTCTGTCACTCAAAATACTTTTACTTGTACAGCTTCGACAAGTCTTACGACAAGCGGCAACTTAGATTTCAGGCTGTCTACAACCTTCAATGACTTACGTTGGACGCAAATGCGTGCAAAAGTACGTTTTATTCCTCCTACTGGTAACTTTCTGAAGAATGAGAGGATGACAGATCGGGTCATTGAGCGTGACCCAGGCTTGAATGCTACATATTCACAATCAACTACGACAATTACAGTCACTTGCTCCCAGGATCACGGCCTTAGTACAGGCAATAAGGTGTTCCTGGAGGTGTCTACAGGCTCAGCGGTTACGAATTTATACGATGTAACGGTCATAAATTCAACTCGTTTTACTGTCACTTCTCTTACAAGTGCTACAACCTCTGGTAATGCCAAGGTATTCAGGCGTATTCGAGGGTTTGACTATAACGATTATGTCGGATATACGTGCACAGGTATTGATACACAAAGTGAGGAGATTTTATTTCAGCGAGCTGATAGCTATGCCACGAAAATCGTAAATGATCGCCCGACCACGATTACCCCTGCACATAGAGGTTTTACTGTCGGGCGTTTTTTATCTACTGAGATTCGTTATCAGTGCAGCTGCTCTGATTTCATGCGGCGTGAGCGATTTAATCTTTACAAAGAGGCAACAAGGCGTCAATTTCCATCAACGACTATCAACAATGTTAAGCCTGGACAAAGACAAGATCGTGATGGCAATGTTATTAACACGAGGGACGACGTAGGTGTCTATAGTGACTTTGGTTACTTTGCTGTGAACAACTTTTATAATCTTCCTACCTATGAGGACAGCACTGAGTTCTCATATCCGAATCTTTTATACTATCAAGCACGCTGGTGTAAGCATATTTATGCTGCAATGTGGTCAGTAGTACATGATGAAGGCAATAATCCAATTGATATTACGGCTAGTTACACACAAAATGGGCCGACAATTACCGTATCCGCTCCAAATCACGGTTTGAGTGTGAATACACGTGTCCGTTTTGAGATCACCAGTGGCAATGTTTTAGATGGTGAGTACACAGTATCGTCTGTACCAGACCCAAACACGTTTACTGTCATTTATCCCTTTTCACAAACGGCAATTCTCGGTTATTGCGTAGTCAAAAGCTTGAAAAAACACGAATATGTTGGCGCCTGGCTACGAGAGCCTAGTGACCAGCCTCTTGGCATCGCTTTAGAACGTTTTTATGACAATTTGGAAAAAGAAAACAGCAGGGTAAGAGAATCTGCAGAGCGTTTATCTACATACGGTTACGGATTGCCCTGGAGTGGTACTAAAGAGGTCATCGGTAATCGTAATCAGCCGGAAATTGTTGGTAATTTCGATGACAATATCGTTAGCATGCTAGTTACTGACAGTATCAGACGAAATGAGACCAACGAAGTCGATAGAGACGGCATTTCGAAAAACATAACCACCAATTTGGTGCTCATGATGCAAAAAGTCTTCAATATTGACGTCGACTTAGTTCAAGACACCAGAATGGGTATGTTGGATCAGCCTTTGACGGAATATACGTCTGAATTCCAATTTGGTGAGGTTGATGGCGGTCGTTATGTTAGTTCTGTGATTGTCGACGAAGGAACTGAGAGTAAACTGGACTGTAAAACGTTTAATCCAGTGGTCGAGCAGGTTATTTTTGTTGATTCTGGTCTTTACATCAATAGTTAGTCATGTCAATTCAGATTCTCAGCCGTCGTTCTACAGTCTTGCATGATCGTCCTAATCCCTTGCGGATTGGCGCTGGTGAACTGTGCGTCAACACTAATCCCAATGACCCAGGCCTCTATTTTGCCGATAGTACTGCCTCACCTTCGACAGGTTTGATTAAGGCTGGCCCCACCTTTGTCGGATCGACTGCGCCAAACACACCTGCTGCTGGTTTTGCGACGTCGAGCAAAGGTGAGTCTTGGCTTGACACTGCGAGCACTCATATTTTAAAAATACACGACGGTTCGAATTTTCAAACTGTAAAAGCAGTTGCTTCAAACAGTGCAGGCAAACCAAGCAATCCTGTGGATGGACAGCTTCATTACGATAAAACTGCCAACGACTTATTCATGTATGACGCTACCGGCGCCAACTGGATAGCAGTTTAGTGGCTGATTAAATGATCTAAGATCCTGTCTAGTTTTGAATGCACTGATTCCATTTCCCTCAAGAAATCTTCTTTCAAAACATAATTAGCAGTTAAACGATCTTCCAGATCATCCAAGTCGTCCTCGACACGCTCAAAACGGCGTTCTATTTTATTATTGAAAGAGGTTAAGGCACGTGATAGGCCAGCAAAGGCTCCCATGCCACCTGTAATCACAGCGGTAATCATTTCAGGCGTCACTTTGCCTACAGCTCTATCTTCTTATTCTAGGGGATTTAACAAATTAGAATGATTATACGACTTTAGAATAATATGGCAACGGGATACGAGCCCAATATTGAGGGTGCTTTGACAGTACTCGTTGATCTAATGAATGCAAACGCATTCACAATGACTCGTCAACCGTATGAGCCCAATTATAGAGGCTTGGTTGATGCACTTATTGATCTAAAAGAAGGTTTTCCTGTCTTTTCTCCTGAACGGGTTGGCTTTGACGTAACGACTTTCGAAGATGTGGCTGATGGAGACGCGCTTTATCTTAGGGCTAGCGATGGTAAAGCCGGGAAAGCAGTAGCCAATGGGACGCTTGATCAGGCCACAGTAGTGGGTTTTGCTGATACCGCTGCATCGTCGGGTGATGCTGTAAAATGCCTTGTTGCGGGCGTTCTTGACTATCCGTCTGCAATTGACCCTGGTGACATTCATTTTCTTTCTACAACAGCAGGTGCTGTCACTACTACGGCTCCATCAGGGTCGGGTCAGTACGTTACTCGTGTAGGAGAGGGTGCCACGGCTAGTGAATTAAGTATTCAAATTGAACCACCTATATTACTTGTGTAATGAGTACTAATTACGAACCATATTCACAGAATACGGAAGGCTTGAAAGAGGTTTTAATTGACCTGAAATCAACATTGTCCGGAAGAACTGTCTACTCTGTAGCAGGATTTGGTGCCATTGCATTTGAAGATGTTTCGCAAGGAGATGCAGTTTACGCTCGCGCAAGTGACGGGCGCGTCGGCAAGGCATCTAATAATGGAACACTAGATCAAGCGACTTGCGTCGGTTTTGTACAGACCTCAAAATCAGCAGGACAAGAGGCACGTGTTTTAATTGTTGGCATACTAGCTAAAAACGGTCTTGACGCAGGCGATACACATTACTTAGGGGTAAATGGTGGTCTAGTCTCGACACCGCCTACTGGACCGAATAAATACTTGGTTCGCCTTGGTGAAGGCATAAGCACTACCAACCTAGCAATCCATATTGAGCCACCTATCCTCTTAACTTAAGTACGTGCGATAGGATGGTTCAATAGACAGTTTAATTACGCAATGTTTTTAAACTGAAAGGGAATTACAAATGGCAACAAGAAAGTCACTTATTCTCAATGCTGGTCTCTTACAGGAGCTTAATTCTTCTGCAGATAAACTTGACCTGGCAGGTAATAGTACGTCTGATTTATCAGAGGGTACAAATCAGTATTTCACTAACGCCCGCTCTCGGGGAGCTGTAAGTGTTACAGACTCTGGCGGATTAGGTTCACTTGCCTATAACTCGACCTCTGGAGTTATTACTTACACTGGGCCGAGCAGCTCAGATGTACGTGGTGAAATCTCGGTAGCATCCGGATCAGGACTGTCATACGACAGTAGTACTGGTGAAATCGGCACGAGTGCGATACCAAACTCGCAGTTAGCTAATTCCAGTCTGACTATCGGTTCGACTGCAGTTGCTTTGGGCGCTACTGCATCGACCATTGCAGGACTAACAAGTCTGACATCGGCCACCGTAGTTGCGAGCACCACACTGAATATCGGTGCTGATGGTGCTGCAAACAGCATCAAAATTGCCTCCGGTGGGATCACCTATGAAGGCTCAGGTGTAGACGCACATGAGACTACCGTTTCAGTTGTAAACCCGACGGGTGATCGCACCATCAATTTCCCAGATGCTAGTGGAACGGTTGCACTATTAGGTTCTTTAAGTGCAGCCAACAGTGGCACCGGATTCGGCTCTCTCGCCTACAACTCTGGAACCGGAGCATACACTTTTACTGTCGTAACAGCAGCCAATATTAGGGCGCAGGTATCAGTCACTGATTCTGGCGGCGACGGTTCATTAGCCTATAACAACTCGACAGGCGTTCTTACCTACACCGGACCGAGTGCCGCTGAAGCCCGTGCACACGTAAGCGTTGCAGCTGGCTCAGGACTTACATACAACAGCAGCAGTGGTGAGTTCGGGACTAATGCCATACCTAATGCACAGTTAGCAAATAGCTCGATTACTATCGGATCGACTGGTATTGCGCTCGGTACGACAGCTACAACCCTAGCTGGGCTTTCTTCGTTTACTTGTAACGCAATCGTCACTAATGACGATGGGTTTAGGGTCCGCGATAATAGTGATAATACTAAGCAGCTTGCATTCGAATTATCCGGTGTAAGTTCAGGCACCACTCGTACGCTGACTGTTCCTAACGTCAATGGGACAATTGCAGACGAGGGATTTGCTACAGCAATTGCAGTTGCATTAGGATAACGTTATGGCAACCCAAGTACAATTCCGCAGAGGCACATCTGCTCAGCACCAGACTTTCAAAGGTGCTCTCGGCGAGATTACAGTTGACACCACAAAGAGTTCATGCGTTGTTCATGATGCAGTGACAACGGGAGGATTTCCTCTTTTACGTGAAGACGGAACAAACTCCTCCTTTGCTCTTGGATCACTATCAAGCTGTGCACTTAAATTTGCGTCTGATGCAAACACAGGCATCATTAGCCCTGGACCCGATCAACTTAGTTTAGTGACCGGAGGAGTTGCTAGACTTACAATAGACTCAGCAGGCGCTGTAACCATTCCAGGCAACGTTTCTATCGCAGGTGATCTAAACGTGTCTGGAGCTCAGAACTCTAACATTGCATTAATTGTTGCTCTAGGCTGATATGGCAAACACTTTTAAGATCAACACGAAATCCAGCCTTGTCACAGATGCTGTTTCGAGTGCTAACACTAATGTCTTATCAGCAGGTGGTAGTGCCACTCTTGTCATCTTGAGTGTGCTGGTTTCTAACAAAGGCGCGTCTGCAGCTGATGTCGATGTCTACCTAGTGACGAATACAGGAGACGATGTTTATATCATTCGCAATGCCCCAGTCCCCTCAGGGTCGTCTCTTGAGTTGATCTCAGGTTCTAAGATCATTATGGAGTCCAGTGATATTTTACGCGCACGCTCAGATACAGCGACAACATTAGATATTTCAGTTAGCTACCTTGAGCAGACTTGATAAAGCATGGCACTTACGTCAATTGCAACGATCTCTAATTACCATGAATTAGAGGCTAAGATAGCTTCTCTTGAGGCGAAAGTAGAGAAGCTATTGACTCCTGAAAAGGTTCTGGAAAAAGCTGACGAAACTTGGGATATTGTTCGTGAGAAGCGTGATTATTTACTGACCAGCACTGACTGGACTATGACACCAGGTGCTTCTGTTGATCAAGCCCAATGGGCGGCATATAGACAGGCTCTGAGAGACCTTCCGCAGACATATAGCTCCGCTAGATTAGAAGATATTACATGGCCCGTCCAGCCTAGTTCTACACCTGCTTGATAAAAAATGTCTTATATCGGTAATGATCTTCAAGTAGCTGCTAGCCGCTATCGAATTATTGATGATATTAGCTCGGGATTTAATGGAAGTGAGACGAGTTTCGCGCTTCAAATTGGTGGAGTAGCGCCTACACCTTTTCCTGTAAATGCTCAGCAGTGTTTGATTTCAGTAAACGGAGTTATTCAGGAACCTGATCCATCAGGTTCTGCAGGTTTTAACTTAGTTGGAACAAATATTGTTTTCAGCTCTGCTCCAACCAATGGCCACGCCTTCTTCGGTGTTGTTTTGGCTGGTGCCGATTATGTGACAGCTGGAAGCAAATTTCCAGACGGAAGCAATACCGCACCATCGGTCACTTTCACCAGTGATAGTGATACAGGACTGTACCGCGCTTCATCAGGTGAAGTAGGACTAGCTAAAAACGGTGTTGCACGCTCCTTCCAAACTCTAGAAGAAGCACAGACAATCACAGGAGTAAAGACATACAACGCTGCTGCAATTGCAGAAGTTACAACTTTGAGTAACGCCTCTAGCACTGTAGCTGTTGATCTTTCTCTTTCAAATAATTTTACGCTTACTTTGAACGGCACTGTCAACACTATCGGTGCACCAACAAATGCAGTGGCTGGACAAAGCGGTTCTATTTTTCTAGTGCAGGATTCGACCGGCTCTCGTACTACTGGTTGGCATAATAATTGGAAATTTGCCGGAGGGACCGTGCCAACTTTAACAACTACCGCGAGTGCCGTTGATCGCGTAGATTACATTTGTAAAAGTAGTACTGAAATACACGCCGTTGCTACACTGAATTATACGCGATAGGTAGATGGCACATTTTCATAATAATGCTCTTATCGGCGCGTCGGGCGCTGGCGGTGCTGGAGAATTCAGGATTGAACGTAGCTTGCGGTTTGATCAAACTGCAACGGCCCATTTGAGTCGCACTCCGTCTGCTAATGGAAATAAAAAAAAGTGGACCTGGAGCGGATGGGTGAAAAGGTGTACGAATGGAAACAGGGATGGCCTGTTTGAGGCTGAGGCTAACGGAAATTACACGCTTTTACGGATAAGAGACGATAACGACAAAATTAGCCTTGACCAGTACGGAGGAGGCAATTTTTACGTCTTAACCGATGCTGTATTTCGCGATAATTCTTCTTGGTATCACATTGTTTGCGCTGTAGATACAACTCAATCCACTGACTCAAATAGGGTCAAAATTTATGTTAATGGTGTTCAACAAACGCTAACAGCAGGTACAAGTTGGCCCCGTCAAAATCAAGACACACGCTTTAACGACACTTCTTATGCAATGAGAATCAGTGGAGTTAATGGCGGTACGCAATTTGACGGCTATATGGCCGAGGTTCATATTGTGGACGGTCAAGCACTTGCTCCGACTGACTTCGGTGAATTTGACTCCGACACTGGTGTTTGGAATCCGATTGAATACTCTGGATCACACGGGACCAACGGCGCCCACCTCGATTTTTCAGACAACAGCAGTACATCTGCTCTTGGTAACGATGCAGCTGGTAGCAATAATTTCACGGCTAATAATTTTTCTGTTGCATCAGGCGAAGGAAACGACAGCCTGCTCGACACGCCGATGAATTATGAGGCAGATACTGGCAACAATGGTGGCAACTATTGTGTTTGGAACCGTCTATCTAGTAATGGCGGAGTTACGATCAAAAATGGAAACTTAGACACTGTAAATACGGGCTCATCATATGACAATCCCCGTGCCACTTTTGGTATGTCGTCTGGTAAATGGTACTGGGAAGTTAAACTTACGTCCTTTGCGGGTGGCTTTCACGTTGGTTTAGCATTGCCAAATGCAGCAAATTCAAGTTATCTCGGAGCAACATCGGGCACTTGGGCTTATGGGGATTCCGGGCAAAAGTATGATCAAGGGAGTAGTTCGAGTTACGGAGCATCCTTTACTACTGTTGGCGACGTAATTAGCTGCGCTTTCGATGCTGATGCAGGGTCAGTTGTTTTTTACAAAAACGGAGTTTCTCAAGGGACAGCTTTCACTGGACTAACAAATGGTCCATACCTTCCTGCTTTGTACGCACGGGTGAACAGCACTGGAGGCAGTTGGAACTTTGGCCAACGTCCCTTCACTTATACTCCTCCCAGTAATCACAAAGCACTTTGCACGACTAATCTTACCGACCCAACGATTGCCGACGGTTCGGATTACTTTCATGCAAAAACCTATACTGGAGTAGAAACTGCTAACACAAATATAACCGGTTTCAATTTTAGCCCAGATTTTGTATGGATTAAAAGACGTAACGCAGACATTGGTCACTTTTTATATGACACTATTAGAGGTATTCGCAGATCGTTGTATAGTAACTCAAGCGAAGCAGAAAATAACTACAGTGCCACCCTAGAGGCATTTAATTCAGACGGATTTACCTTAGGTGACAGCGGTTTTGTTAATGGAAATAACGATACTTATGTTGCTTACGCTTGGGAAGGTGCATCATCAACGGCCAGCAACACTAATGGCAACATCACATCTAGTGTCCGCGCCAATACGTCTGCTGGGTTCTCAATTGTTACTTGGTCAGGAAACAGTCAAAACGCGACCGTAGGCCACGGCTTAGGGGCTGCGCCAGAAATGATTTGGCATAAAAGAAGGAATCAGCCCGCAGGTTCTTGGATTGTTTACCACAAGGATGTAGGCAACAACAAGTTCCTGCAGTTTAACGCTACTGATGGTGAGAACCAGGGAAGTTATTTTGACAATAAGAGCCCTACATCAACCATTTTCAATGTTTCAGATTATGAGGAAATAAACAGGACTGGTGGCAATTATGTAGCCTACTGCTTTGCACCTGTCGAAGGCTATAGCGCGTTTGGTTCGTACAGCGGCAACAATAATGCTAATGGTCCGTTTATTTTTACCGGATTTAGACCTGCTTGGCTTCTAATTAAGCGAAAAAATGGTAGCGCAAACTGGTACTTAGTTGATAATGCGAGAGACCCTGACAATGATGTCCATAAGTACCTCAAGCCTAATACGAATAGTGCAGAGATCGATACAAACTCAGAAAGCACAAAAAATAATTTGGATTTTCTTTCCAATGGATTCAAATTGAGGGGCACGGAAATCAGCACAAATGCTTCACAGGACTACATCTACGCCGCCTTCGCTGAGCATCCCTTCAAAACCGCCCGTGCGCGGTAAATTTCCTTGATTTAGATTACTAAAAAAGCAACTAAATAATGTACGTACTCGACGGCAAACGATTAAGGTATGACATTCCATTTACCGTAGGAGACGTAACGTACCCTGCAAATTGGCTACGTCTGTCAACCTCAGAGCAAAGAGAAGCTCTCGGTATTACGGAAAGACCTGAAATTGTTGAAGCCTATTATGATCAACGTTTCTTTTGGGCTGTAGACAATCCTAAGCTTTTAGAAGATACTCCAGTATTGGATGCGGAGGAAAACGAAACAGGTGAAACCCGAGCTGGTTTAAAAACATTGTGGGTGCAGACACAGAAAGATGCGGCTGCCAATCTTCTTCTCTTGACGGACTGGTATGTGACACGTAAGTCCGAAACGGGTGTAGCAATCCCAGATGAAATCATAGCTGCACGTTCAGCTATTCGTGCTGCATGCGAACAACGTGAGACTCAAATCGGTGACTGCACAACAACAGAAGAACTAGCTACACTAATCTCAGAGGGAGGACTAACTCCGTGGCCCGGAAGTGGTAACTAATCTTCTGCATTAGAATACAAACATTAGTCAGGCATTATGTACATTCTTAACGGCTCTCCACTTCCGCTTGATACTGCTTTTGAGGCAAAGGGTATCAGCTATCCTTCCAACTGGTTACGCCAGTCCACAAAAGTACAGCGAGCTGCGCTTGAGATTACGTGGGAGCCTGACCCTGCTCCGACACATGATCAAAGATTCCGTTGGTCAGAAGATATTGTCAAGCAATTTGCTGATGAAGTGGTGGAGGATGAAGAAGGTAATGCTACGGGAGAGGTCATAAAAGGACTTAAAAGCCAGTGGCTTGACGAGCAGAAAATGACGTGCAACCTTTTGTTGGCGCCTACTGACTGGCACGTGATTCGCAAAGCCGAGCGTGACGTTGCAATTCCGGAAGCAGTCACTACTTACCGGAACAGCGTCCTGACTGCATGCACAGCAAGAGAGGCTGAGATCAATGCCTGCACTACGACTGAAGAGCTTCAAACGTTAATTACTGAGACAGGCCTTACGGACTGGCCATAAGAGTAATTCATTTAGAATGATTCTATCTAGGCGGTAATAAACAGTGCCATACATTGGTCGGCAAATTGCTCGTGGTCAGAACCGTAAAATCGATGATGTGTCGAGTAGCTTTAACGGCGGTACGGCCACGTTTAACCTACGTGCTTCAGGTGATCCGGTTTATCCAGCAACCACTAACCAATTATTCGTTTCTGTTGGTGGTGTGATGCAGGACCCAGGTACGGACTTTACCGTAGCTGGTGATCAGGTAACCTTTACGACAGCTCCAGCAGCTGGATTAAGCTTTTTCGCCTTAATGCAAGGCGATGCTGTGGATATAAACACACCGGGTGACGGGACGGTCACAAGCTCGAAAATTGGTAATTCCCAGGTAACGACTGCGAAAATCGGCGATGACCAGGTCACCGGAGCTAAATTAGCCGATGATATTACGATCTCTTCAACCAGCACAATTACTGGTAGCGTTGTTTCAGATACATCAGGCAATCTCCGCGACATTCCACAAAACGCAAAGACCAGTGCGTATGTCTTAGTAATTGGAGATGCAGGCAAACACATCAGTATCACTACTGGTGGTGTTACTGTCAATTCAGGCATCTTCTCAGCAGGGGATGCCGTAAGTATTTATAACAACAGTGCCAGCGATCAGACTATTACGCAAGGCAGTTCAGTGACTATTCGACTCGCTGGAGTCGGCACAGCTGGTAATAAAACACTTGCCGGTTATGGGTTAGTGACCTTACTATGCATTGCAAGTAACGAATTCGTAATCGCTGGTACTGGAGTTACCTAATGGGAATGCATCAAATGCTAGGACCGATCGGAGGCGGTCATAGCGATTACGTGGTTGAGCGCAGCTTGCGATTCAATCCAACAGACAGTGCTAATCTCACAAGAACTTTTTCTAGTGGAAACAGGAGAACATTTACTTTATCCTACTGGATTAAAGAGTCCGGCAAAGGTTCGTCACCCTCTAACAATCCCCATATTTTGTGGTCAGGACCTGATGTAAATACGAGGGGAGGGATTGTCCATAGAGGTACAGGGTCAGACGCAAATGAACTGTATATCTTTAACCAAGTCGGTGGTTCAACAAATTGCCAAGTTTGGACTAATTCTCTGCACCGAGACTTTGGCGCCTGGAAGCATATTATTTGGGCAATAGATACCACCCAGTCAACTGCGACATATAGGGTGAGGGTCTACATTAATGGAGTAGAGGAAACGCTAAATTTTGCGACCACGCCTGCCCAAAATCTTGAGTTACAAATTAACGTAAATCAAGAGCATCGAATTGGTAGAGGAACTCCCGATGATTATGGTAACTATTACTTAGCTGAGACGCATTTCATCGACGGTCAACAACTTACACCGACCAGTTTTGGTGAGTACGATGACGATAATAACTGGATTCCAAAAAGATTTGAGGGAACATATGGCACAAATGGGTTCTTTTTAAAGTTTGAAGACGCAACAAATACTACGACAATCGCAGAAGACAGTAGTGGAAATAGTAATGACTTTACGGCAAACAATTTTAGCGTTACTGCAGGTGTAAACAACGACAGTCTGTTTGATTCACCATCGAACGGCTCGCAGTCAGACTCTGGTGCAGGCGGACAAGTTACTGGAAACTACTGTGTTTTAAATCCACTAACGACTACAGGTGGAAATACTGGAACGTCTTCCGGAATCCTTTCGCAGGGCAACATGCGATTAACAAATCCGGGAAGTAATACTTGGAGCGTTGAGACTGGAACAATAGCTGTTCGAAGTGGCAAATGGTATTACGAATTCGTTTTGTCCGGAAACGTCTCGAATTTCCTTGGCGGTTGGGCGGATCCTGAGGAAATTAATTACAACGATGGTGTTGGCAATACAAGTAGAAGCTATGGCTATTACAGCACTGGCAATGTAAGAAACGGCAACAGCAATACCTCTTTTGGCAGCTCTTATACCGCTGGGGACACCATCGGATGCGCTATTGATATCGACAACAGAAAGATTTACTGGAGCAAAAATGGAACATGGCAGAACAGCGCAAACCCTGCAGCAGGCACAGGTTCGATCTATACAATTCAGGATCCAGTAGCCAACAACTTTTTCTATACCATTGCAGTATCTACTTATGATGCCAGTCAATCCGTAGACATCAATACAGGACAGAAAGCATTTTCATACAACGCTCCAAGTGGGTTCAAAGCCCTTTGCACAAGCAACCTTTCGACCCCGATTGCCGATGGTTCGGCTCATTTTGAATCCAAGCTTTATACCGGCAACGGTTCAACTAATGCGTTGACGATGTCTAATTCATCGATGTCGCCAGACTGGGTGTGGATACACTCCAGGTCTACGACTGGTGATCATGAAATGTTTGACATCATTAGAGGCGCAAATCAGGTTTTAGAGTCAAACGGAACAAATCAAAGCAACAGCGTGTCGAATACGCTCACGTCTTTTGATAGTAACGGTTTCACACTTGGCAGTAGCAGCCTTGTCAATGACAACAATGTGACATACGTTGCGTGGTGTTGGGACGGGGGATCGTCAAATGCGACTAACACTAACGGCTCAGTTAACAGCACTGTAAGAGCCAACGCTACGGCTGGATT
>JAYJLX010043915.1:0-13441 GCA_036873525.1 Chalinula nematifera
TTTTTTTTTCTATCTCGCACGTCAAAATAGAGGTGATATCACATGTGAACATTAGTAAAATACAATTTATAGACTTGTGATTTTCACAGCAAAGCAAATTGAATTAACGTTACTACACTCTCGAATTGGCTTAAGCTGAATATATAGATAGCGTTTTAAAATGAAAATAATAAATAATAAAGAAAAAAACAAACACTGCATAACATTCAAGTACTGGAAAGATCCATAGCTTACCTATAACCTTGAATAGAGAAATATCCCTTGGCTTTGAACGATGTTTCCTTTTCATAATAATAAAGATGGCCAAGTCTAAGTATCATGTAACGTTGCTTCCCTAAACGAGAAACAGAGATGCAAAGGAAAAAAAGGGAGATGTCAAAAGCACTGGTAATAAACAGTGCAGTCAGATTAGCCACAAAATGAAGCCACTTTGGAAAATAAACTGCAGACTGTGTGCTATTAAATAGTTACGGAATGACAACCGTAAATGTTTTCTTTTCTCTAATAAACAAGACACATGATCTATATTCACTATATTAAAAGGACATAAGCCAAAAGTATGGAAAGTGGGCCACATACTCATATACACTCAACGTACACACACGTACGGTGGTGACACATAGTTGGTAAACAACGTTATCACTGATAAACGATAGTTAGGATAACATATATAGAACATGAAGAGAACAGAAGAGAAAGGGTGAGAGAAGGAGAAGGGGAAACAGGAAGAGTAAGGGAGAGAGGAAAGGGGGGAAGGGGGGAGGGGAGAGGTGGTCCTATATATAATTTATGTTTCCACACTCACATCCTTTCTTGTTGTCCGAGCCTCCTTGTTTCCTTATCCAACCGCTATGGCGACAGTTCTTCAGGAGGTCCATGGCCGGGCCCAGTTTTACTTCGGCTTTGTGTTGTTTGGAGTCCTGTGGTTGGTGTTGTATTTTAACGATTCGTTTGGAATCGGAGTCGAATCTTGGTCTGGGAGATGCGTCTGAGGAATGACTGATTCTGGGGCTGCGTCCAGCGGCCGGAAGTGTGCTACTGTATATCTGTTGCACACTATTACTTCGTAACCCGCTTAAGATACCGTTGAGAGCCGATTTCTCTGCAGGATTTAATCTCAGGCGCGAGTCAATGTAAGCATCGTCCATCTTTAATAGAGCAGGTCCGTCAATTTTCAGTGCTTCGAACTTCGTGGCAAGGTGACCTAAACTCATGGTCCACAGCCACTTGCTAACTTGGTCTTGGTTCCAATCTTTGATGTTGGTAGTCGACGCCATTACTAGCTCGTTTCGACCACCTGGCTTGTACCTAGATCGAGTGTTCGGTACTGCTACTTGAATAGCTTGTATCAGCGGTTTAATTAACTGCCAAAGGATACCGTTCACCTTGTAAACAAAAACGTACTCCACTCGGGTTACTTTGTCCTAGATCAGTTAATGTTCTATTCGACGGTTCTACTCGTACTCCCTGATCAACCTTTGGATGATGAGCCAATGAATGGGGATCGATTCTAAAACTCCTCCTCCATTACTTACGCGCATGCGCACAATAGCGCCGAAAAAGAAGTTTACGAATTTTTGCGCGCGAGAGCCTATTGGCGGTACTTTTTTTTTCCTTCATTAGACCTTCAAGTCTTCAACTCAATAAACTCATCAAGTTGACTAACTTTACCTATCTTCTCTTCTCATTTGACTGATTCTTCTCTGATCTGAGTTGAAATGGTTGATGCCGTCAGAGCTCTAGATCTCCGTTCTGGGAGCAAGTTAAAAAGAGGTACGGGACCGCAGGAGAAAAACATTCAAGTTGTAGTGAGGTGTAGGTAAGTGACAATAATGGAGGGACACACATTTTGTACATAATGAAAGGTTTTGCTAATTACTAAATAGGCCTTTAAATAATACTGAAAGAAAGATGGGCTCCTACAGTAACATTGAATGCCATACAAAGAAAGGGGAAGTCGTAGTATCTCAGGAGATCCATGAGAAGCACACTACAAAGACATTCACTTTTGACAAAGTGTTTTCTCCCAGTTCTTGTCAAATTGATGTCTACCGTGATGTTGTTGAACCAATCGTCGACGAGGTCTTAATGGGCTACAATTGCACAGTGTTTGCGTGAGTTATTAAAAGTAAAACCCGTTATTGAGCACCTGTTACTAATTATATAGTTATATGCTATGCTTAGGGCTAGGGTGTGTGCAGTCAATGAATATCATTAGCACCTTCAATGTTAGGTTATGAAGAAAGTTCAAAAGCATGTTTCCCTGCTTTCATTCTAGACACTCTCTTTACTTTTCTACCCAGAATGGGCAGCATACTAAACTCATTAATAGACACGCCCTGCCCCCTCTGCATATCATTGTTATTAATTTATATTTCAGATATGGCCAGACTGGTACAGGCAAGACCTTCACCATGGAAGGAGAGCGGTCCCCTCAAGGTGCCATTTCCTGGGAAGATGTAAGTGTATTGCAACCCATAAACCCCCTCCCTCAGTAATTACTTCATTATCTATTGTATTAAAGGATCCATTAGCTGGTATTATTCCGCGATCACTACATCACTTATTCCAAAAACTAGAAGGCCAGGTAGAGAGCTTACCTTCACCAAACAGTAGTACTGTACAGTACATGTATATACAATAATATACTCACTATACAAATGCATTGTGCCAGTTGTTGATTATTGTACTAGGATATTGAGTTCTCCGTGAGAGTCTCATTCCTTGAATTATACAACGAGGAGTTGTTTGACCTACTCACTCCTTCAAATGAACACACGAAGTTAAGGATATATGACGATACAGCTAGAAAGGTTATATTATACACTAAATTATATTTGCACAGGATATTATACTACCGTAAATCAGGGAATTTTCAGATTAAAAAATTCTGCTGTTTTAATTTTCGTATTTATTAATTTCGTAGTCAACTAACCATACGAAATTAATAAACACTGAAAATTTATGCACGTGTTTTAATTTTAATAAAAACATGGCTGGAGAAGCATGCAGATTGTTACGTTTTCTCTTTATTTTTGTAATTATGAGCTGCAAGAATAAGGCCAATAGAAGACAAATCAGAGCTTTAGAAGCCAATATAGCTTAAGATCATTGCAAGCCTATGCTCTGTGTGGTAAATTTTGTGCTATTTAATTTTGTAGTACGCAGGGACTACTAAAATATTTTAAAAACGAATTATTCCCAATTTACGGTGATACATGTGCCCACCCATTGATACCAATGGCCTACTGTTGGTGCAAATGGCTCATCATGCAAGTTGAGCCAGTTTTCACACATACCGTATTCCCTCGATCAGATGCTGCCCTTCAAATAGTAGCCACATCAAAAGACTATTATTTTATCTATTGATGCATATACAGGAAAGATTCAGTGGTTTGGAAACACAGTTACTGCCTGTGAAGTGAAAGATCCATGTTCGAATCCCCGAAGGGGCTTAATTTTGTTTTTTTCCTCAAAGTCAAAAAAATCATTAATTTTAGGGCAAAAATTGAGGGGAAATTTTTAGTAGCCACGGCTATTATTCTAGGAAATACGGTACACTTACTTGTAACAGTTGAGCACTATTTTAGCCTAAAACTATTAAAAATATACTGAATTGGCTCAGCTTGGCTCCCATTTTGAGCCAAATGGTCCACAATTAAAATTTTTATTGCAATCCCTGCTCCTGCTTCCCTTGTGTACACTACATATTGTATCCTATATATCTAACAGGGTGCCACCATTATTCAAGGGCTAGACGAGGTGATTGTACACGATAAAAATGAAGTTTACTCCATACTGGAAAGGGGAAGGCAGAAACGGCAGACAGCAGCCACTTTATTGAACACACGTTCATCACGATCCCATAGTGTCTTTGCAGTCACAGTACACATCAAGGAGAACTCTATTGATGGAGAAGAACTGCTTAAAACAGGGAAACTGAATTTAGTAAGTGTGTTTGTTATGACAGCTAATTATCTTATCCTTACTATTAATTGAGTGTAGTAAATATAGCATTTTTAGCGATTATGTGCATGTAATTTTTATTTTTTTGCTGAATTTAGTATGCTTTAAACTATTATTAATTGGCAGTAAATTTATAAAACACTATTTAGTACACACTGATTGCAAAATTATAAGCACTGTACACATAATTTATAATGAGAATAAGGTATACAGTTGTTATTATTTGTTTGTAAGGTTGATTTGGCTGGGTCTGAGAATATTGGTCGTTCTGGGGCAGCTGACAAGAGGGCTAAAGAAGCTGGTAGCATAAACCAGAGCTTACTGACATTAGGAAGGTGTATTACGGCCCTGGTGGAGAAAACGCCTCATATCCCTTATAGGTTAGAGTCCATGTTGATTCAGCTATATTACTATTATTAATTAAACCACTAATAATTAGGGAAAGTAAATTAACGAGGATATTACAGGACTCGCTGGGTGGTCGCACCAAGACATGTATCATTGCCACTATATCTCCATCACATCTAAACTCTGATGAAACCTTAAGCACACTTGACTATGCTCACCGAGCCAAGAACATCACTAATAGACCTGAAGTCAACCAGAAGCTATCCAAGAAAACACTCATAAAGGTATTGTAGACTGTGTGAAGGCATAAAATTGTTTGTGTATACCCCAAATTTACATATGTGTATATGTATATAGTGTGTGTGTGTGTTTATGTGCGACTTGCTGTGTAGGATTTAATGATGGATTATTTATACAGGAGTATACTGATGAGATTGAACGCCTTCGTAAGGATGTTTTAGCTGCAAGAGAGAAGAACGGAATATTCATATCACCGGAGAACTTTGCGTGAGTCTAGTTATGTATGTGTACTATCCTTGCACTCACAGCCATGTGAGTCTAGTGTATGTTGTTTCTTTCCTTCTCTTTCCCTCTCTCTCTCTCACTCTTTCTTTATCATTTTGTACCTTGTATGTTAGTGGAATGGAGACGAAGATTAAGAGCCAGCAGGAACTGATTGTTGAATTGGAAGATAAAGTAAAATGTTTCACAATAGAGATTAAAAAGGCTAGTATTAAAAAATTAAATAAATAAATGATCAATGCTACCGCATACCTTGTTTCTTCTTTTATTAATAATAGTTGGAAGTGATGTTTTCTGACACCCAACTGGAACTAGAAGCAACAACTACTGAACTGAATAGTGTTTCACACACTCTAACTCAAACACAGGAAGCTTTAGATCATACTGAAACTGTAAGGCATGGACTGAAACAAATATTTTAGTGATTTTCTCTATCTACATGTACATTTGTAATTTAGAAATTACAAGTTCGTACTATTGAAAGAGACAGATCACAGTATTTGGTTGATGAACACACAAAGAATGAAGCAAAATTATTGATGGAGGCTGGACAGGTGGGCTTACCAACTTGTATTCACATCATTTCGCAAGATACAATGTACATGTACATCTTGACTCTTGAGAAGTGCATCATTAGCAATACATGTTCAAGGCTGGTTCACAATGTGACGCTAGTGGGGTGTTATGTTGATGCTGAAATAGAACTCTAGTCTATTCCGGTGTAAATCATTCTTTAGCGTAATTTTAGTACATGTATCATGTTTACATTGTATGTATGTAGTTAGTTGAGACTGTTGAAGAAGCTGTTAAAGACATTGATGGATTACATTCGAAGATAGACAGGAAAAAAACTGTTGAGCAGTCCAACGAAACTAGCTTCGTTGATTTTAGAAAGGTATAATTGTATAATTCATAATGGCACTCATACATGTACGTGTTAGTTGTTATTTTGTTTAACTGAACTCTCTGTAGTCACATGCAAGTCAACTTGAAGAAATTTGCCATGGATTGCAGTATTTGAAGGACACTCAGTCAAATTTCACTGATACTTTAGTATCAACACTTGGTAAGTTTTGATGAAATGTGTAAATACGTATGGATGTGCATAATATTAATACTCGTTTAGGAAAATGGGTGGAGTCCCATGGGCGTGGCATACAAGAGGTACATCATACGGTCAGCTCTATTCAAACAAACATTACCTCATGGTGTGAACAGCAAAGAACACTTACCATGGTGAGCGGGTGTGGTGATACTAATTGTGTTTGGTGGATCATTGTAAACTGGTTATATAACAGGAAAGAGCTACAAATGACAAGAAATGTTTCGATGACCTTCACAAGGCAACAGAAAGTTTAGAGGTACAACATGTACTTGCTATAGTTGTAAATGAATCCACTTTCTCTAAGAGAAGGTTCCTACATAGTATACATGTACATGTACCATACGGGAAGCTGAAATGGTTTTATGGAGCTGCTTTTTTAAAAAATTAATAATACATGTATTTATTGTGTTAATTTTCTAGCACAAAGTGGTCAACTCGGTTAGCGTAGCTGTCAATGAGTCGATTCAGCCTCTCTTGGACCAGCTATACTCGAAGGTCACCACCCATTCTCAGGTCATGATAGACCAGCTGTCTGCAGCAGTCCAACAGGTGTCGGTTGATTAATTAGCCACACCCCCTTTATCTTGTTATTTTTTATCATAGATAACATCTCATAATGTTTTTGTTGGTGATTTCTTAAAGCAACAAATGTCTTTGACTTCTGAACTCTCACACAAGCTGACAGCATTCCATCAGACACAAGTAAACTAACCTACTACATGTAATGGAGTCGTAAAGGCATTGCACATTTATGTCTCGTATTCTGTATTTTATCAAAGTGTAAAACTGAGGCTACTCAACTGTCTTTGATCAACGATTTACTTGAACAACAAAAATCTGAACAGCAAGTAAGACATTTGCAACAGATTGTTCATTCATACATGCACACAGTATTTAGCTGTATATGCATATTCATAGCATGGAGAAGGGGAGGGGAGGGGGGGGGAGGGGAGGGGGGGGAGGGGGGGGGGAAGGGTAGGCTGAGAGCAAATGCAATAGTTTCTTAAATAGTACTTAAAATGTTAACTATGACAGCTCACAAATTATTTTGTCTATTCTGTTAACAATTAGTGATATACTGTACTGTACTTGTATTGATTAAAGAAAGGAAACCACTGCTTTTACCTCTAACTTCCAGAAAACTTGCGAAGCTATGAAGGCAGAGTTTAATCGAATGATGGCAACCTTAGAGTCTGATATGGAACAAGGATTACAACAAAGAATGTCCAAAGTAACCAATAGTGTTTATCCTTGTATTCAGTAGAGCTGTACATGGTATTCGTAGTGCTATGCACTGGGGCATGACAACTAAAAATAAATTTCTTCCCATGCTTCATTAGCTGTCTGCCATCTTTGAGGCAGTTTTTTCTACATTATAGAAGTAACAAAATGAGATGAAACTCAAGTTTGTAGAGATTCACTTGCTTTGCTCACTTTCATAGCATACATGAGCTAGATATAATAATGTATATAAGTGAATATATTGGCAATATTGAGTCTTACTGTAGTGGAAGAAGTGTTGTAGCAGCTGCAACTTGTCAGTCAGTCACCATATACAATCCATGTACATGTAAACTTGCTATTTTAGTACCAAAAGATGGTAATGGCTAACAAAATGTGGGAGGTATTTTAACGACCTGCCACACCTACTGTATGAGCCCTACATGTACATGTATATTTACTTGCATGTTTTCTTAGTACTTATGCTGGAGTGGTGGTAGTTTGTATGTACCTACATGTACAATATAGGTATCAATAGGCATTGATACATGTATGTGTGTGTCCTACATGTAGTGTCCTTTTATACTGTGCCTATCATATACTATAGCTTCAAACTGTCATTTCAAGTGATAGCAAAGATAGTTGCAGAGAGTCTAATCAAATTAACAGGTTAATGGTGGTTGATTATTTGGGCTCGCTGTACATGTATATATTATAATTATTATGATACAGTTGTGTTAGTGATCTATCTGATAATATGAAGACGTTTAGCGTAGAATGTAACGAAAGACTTCAAGATACTTGTAAAGCACTTGATAGCATTTCCAAACAAGTTGTTCAACTGTGAATACAAATGATATACAGTTCTAATATTGTCGTATGTTACTAGAACGATGCTGTTGTTGAAGAAGAGGTAAAATTAATTGAGACAACAAAAGATTGCTTATGTCAAAGGAGAGATGAAATTCACAAGGTTCATTAATAGCATGTGCATGTACTATAGTAAGGAAACTACCATACGAAACTGCAGTAAACATTTATCTGGGTCTTTACTAAAAATAAAGGTTGCCCTAAATTTAAACCTTAAAAAAAAGATTTCTTTCGTAGTGCACTTTGTTCATTAGCTGCCAAACTAAAACAATCAGCAGTTAGCGTTTATCTTTTGTTACCTTGGCTTACAGGCTTTCTCTATGTTAAATCCAGCCATAGAACTTAATTTTAAATTATACATAATACTTACGTACATGTGCATGTAACCATGTTGATCATATAGTATGTAGAAAAGCCATGTGTTTTAGGAAACACATTCACTTAGTGTTGGATAAATGAGTATATATAATGTATAATATATTTTTTCTTATTAATAGATTACATCAAATCAAGCGGAATTAATTAATGAGATTTCGGGTAATTTGTCAACAGCAATAGAGGAACAAGCTAATGTAACCATGGCAACGTTAAAGGTTCTTTTAATAATTATTAATAAGTGATTATTAAGCTGCTTGTATTCAGGGTCATGAGGGGGACATTAGTGAGCAATTTAAGGCACCATCTCGTATCCTGAAGGACCTACATACCAATGGTGTGGTCACGGCAAAGAATGAATGGAATGAGGTCATTATGAAGCACAATACGACTGCCAATGGTCAGCTTGATCAGGAGAAAGCTTCTCTACAAAGGCTAAATAAGTCAATGGAAAGTTATAGCTTAGCACAGGATATGCCCACTGGTACGGAATAAACAATTTATATGTACATGTAGTATCTTTGAGTTGACTCACTTTTACTTATTGTTTAACTAGGAATGACGCCTCAGAGAAAAATGCTCTCCTATCCGAAGACACTAACCAAGACACGCCCCCATTTGGATCTAATAGAAGAATTTAATCTCGCGACAACAGAAGAGGACCATTTGGTACTTAATGATGAATATTATTGTATTTGAGGTTAATTAATGGTTAATTAATAGGATATGCCCACAAATGCTGAGAGTCCCATTGCCACATCATTGGAGTTTACTGCTACTCACAATGTATGTACAATAGTATAATATACAATGTACAGCTTGTATGATACTCATTCAGAATAATAAAATATACACTGTATGTACTGTACAATAGTGTACAGTGGAACCTCCAATAACAGAGACCCTCCGAGGAGTGGTCAGCCTCTATGTAATGGACAAATATAAAAGGACGGATTTGATTTACTGTTAAAACAATGCTTAAGTAACCTCCAAGGAACGGATGACTCTGAATTCCGAACAACGGACATTCACCCATGTCCCAAAACGAATGATTATCAATAAACAATGGCCTCCAAATGCGGCCAGTCACACCCTCCGATGACATTATTGATGATTATTAATTAAATTAAATCATAAATATTAACTAATAAATCATCACAAATCACTATTTCTGATTATTTTCAAACAATAATAGCAAACTACTACTTTCTGACTATTTTCAATCAATACTGATGCTGGCTTCATTATTATAATAAGGGAAATCATTCACAATACAAAACAGGTTGACCTCTGAGGAGAGGACAACCTCTGAATAGAGGTCAAAGACTATTTCCCCCAGGTGTGCGTTATTAAGAGGTTCCACTGTATATAGAGGTCTTTGGTTGTGCTGTTACTCACAATGTACAACAGTAATATACAATACATGTATGTATAATACACGGTCAGTATTATAGTCAGTGTAATGAAAGAGAGGTCTTTGGTTGGTTAGAAGTCTTGTGTTTATATTACATTCTACAGAGTTCTGTCACTAGCTCACGCAGTGCTAGTACTCCTACCAGCGATCAACTAGATGACATCAAATTGAATACTGACAGTAGTTTTAAGGAAAATGTGCAACGGAAAGGATCATCAACTAGTAAAAGAGAGAAAACAAAACCTTTGAAGCCACTGAACTCGAAATCTTAATGGTAGCATAGTTTTTTTTTTTTCTCAAGCATTATCTCTTTACTGGCCATGGGTTTTTTTTTTTTTTGACTATATTTATAAGTTGACTGAAATTAAATTACATACAGTTAGTCCTGAATTATTTATTTAAATTTTAAACAATATTATATATTCCAAAAAAAAAAAAAAAAAAAACAAAAACAAAGAGTTTGAATAATGATGAAACAACATGTGCAACTATTGATACTACTTATAAACAAAAATTACAATTATTATTTTTATTGTATTATTGCTGTTTCTTATTGTTCGGGGGAGTCCTTGGCTTGTCTCCAAGACAAACGTGTCTTCTTGGTTCTACGGTTTTGGAACCAGACTTTAACCTGATCAGGCATGAGGCCTATTTGTGCTGCCAGCGTTTCTCTTTCCTTGTTGTCGATGTAAGGTGACTGCTCAAACTGCTTCTCCATTTCTGCGATCTGGTGGCCCGAAAATACTTGTCGTTTCTTCCTTGAAGGACGCTCGGCTGCAGTAGAACTCAGAGACAGAGACAATGACGGAGGTAATTTAGAAGTGGGAGTGGTTGCAGGGGGTGTGGTCTGTTGCTTGGCTTTTTCCATTGAAGCCTGAAGTATTTGCTGTAAAACATCGTTTGATAGTATCTCAGTAGCTGACGAAGTGACTATTGCAGTCGAAGGAGTTTCTGGCAACTGTTCCGAATCAGTAGGTACAGGTGATTCAGTGCTTGTACTGTTACTAATGGGAACTATCGGGGTAGTGTCACAGGGTTTAGTGATTGTTTGTTCAACTGGAACGGGGCTTTGGGCTCTCAAAGGAGTTGGAGTTGGAGCGTCCTTTTTACCAAGGGTTAGCGGTGGGGTTTGGGATAGCTTAGATGTTGCTGCTGATAGAGACTGAAGTAGCTGAACAGCATTCACAGGTACAGTACCAGTAGCTGTACCAGCAGCTGTATTATTGCTGTCTTCAAGTGACTTATTGATAGACGATACCAGTAAAGGTGTTAAACACAGTAGTGATTGTGGATTAATGGATATGGTACCATTAGATGATACCACGCCCAATTGATGGGCGGAGTCACCAGTACTGGACTGTTCCTGGTTTGCTTTAACTTGTTCAGTACTGTCAGTACTATCATTAGTACTGGTGGTCCCTGCCGATTGGTTTGCTGAGGCTGTTGACGGTTTAGGCATTATTAGCTGAATTAGTTGAGGATCAACAGCAGGTTTCTGAAGTTTAGCCAATAACGAGTTTATATCAGTCTGACCAGTAGTCCCTGCCAAAAATAAACCATGGTTAATTAATCAATTAATACTCAATTAAAATTCAATTAATTCATTGACTAACCATTGCTACCTTCATCAGGTGTTGTTGATGCTTCACCCTGATCCTCATCGTTGGTGGTAGCGTTGCTATTCTGTTGATGTTGTTTATATGCCAGAAACTGTTTGGCCTTTTGACGACGGTTTTGAAACCACACCCTCACTTGCTGTGCCGTGAGTGCAACGGCTGTTGCCACACTTTCCCGTTCAATAGGAGTAAGATATTGACGATGCTTGAATATAGCTTCCATGGTCTGAATCTGTTCCTCCGTAAATGTTGGCCTATGCTTTATGGGACGTGGCGACGCAGAAGAGGGAGGGATCACAGCCCCACCCCCTTCCTGTTGATAGGGAGAATGGGCGGCGGCTGTGGATACGATAGATATAACATCGGTTGATGCTGTTCCTACAGGAAAAATGTATAAAATAATATCCATATAATTATTGTTAACGAATTGATGACTGTAATAAAATAGACAAAATAGTTGGGTATGATTATTATTATTACCTTACCAGTATTTTCAATCGAAGACGGTTGTTGAAGTTCGGTCTTTGTAGCTGCTTCAACCAATTTGGAGACATCGATTGCATGGGGGACTACTTCTGAACTAGCAGACTCCATTACTGACAGTAGACTGCTGGTGTTGATAACAATTGGGGCACAGTTACTAGTATTGGCTGTACTAGTAGTGTTGGTATACTGAGGACTGTCGTCAGCCATTTGATTATATATAACTGTGTGGAATCAATACAGCGCCATCAATGAATTTTAATTGATTGATAGTATTGGAAAATAAGTAATAAAAAAAAGTAATAAACATTATTTTATTGGATCATTAATAAAAAATCACTTACTCAATTAAACAGCAGAATTCGCCTGTAGCTACCAATACGTCACAAGACAATCTTATTTTTTATTGATGGAGATAAACGCGGGCAGATCAACTTGAAGATCATTCAAAGACTCAATAAATGGCAAAACAGGAGAAAACGAGATACATATGGGTGATATACGGAAATTTACGGACCGGTATACGGTTGTAATAAGCACATGATAATTTTAATAATTTTTATTAATATTTTTGTTTAATCATGCGCGGATTAATTAAAAATGCAAATTATTGACCTATTTTGTTTTTATCACTGTATTGTATTGTTTTATTTTTGTCTACTTTAATTTTACTTGTATTGTTATAACTAGTTTTCTTAAAATTAAAAATGCAAATGTACTTAAGTTAATTAATTTTATACTGTTAACAATCATTATTTTTATGTTAAAAAAAAAGTAATACTATAATTTATAATACATCTATAGTATATCAATAATAAATACAATTTGCTTTGAAGAGACAATTGTAGGAGAAGGCAGGCAGGTATGTGTGCATGTTTGTGCATCTATAGAAATAACGTCAATGTGTTAATAAAAAATATTCTACAAAAAAAAATGTCCTCAAAAATATCTATCAGTAATGTATCACTGTTGGTTTGTTGAGGCATCGTTTGTCGGTTGTTGAACAGGAGGTGGTGGGTTAGGGTGAGTGGGTGTGGTTGGTGTATTATTGGAAAATGATACAGGAGCAGTGGGCGTAGTCGGAGACGTTACACTGGGTGTTCTCTTCCATGACGTCCTGCGGCATTTCGTTCTTCTGTTCTGGAACCAAATCTTGACTTGGTTCTCACTAAGCTGCAGCCGTTCGGCAAGATTATGCCTCTCCTGATTGGTGAGGTACTGATTGGTGCTGAACACCTTTTCCAGTTCATCTATCTGATTACCAGAGAACGTTGCTCGTCCCTTCTTCTCTTTCTTCCCATCTTTACCGGATGAGCCAACCATTTTATCCCCAGCACCACTCTTAGGATCAACAGCACCTGTGTAGTATGCCAAACCAGCTGGAATGCCATGCATGTTGTCAGGTGTTATAGCAGTTGGGTCAAATCCTACTGTAAGAAAGGGAGTGAGAAAAAGAGAGAGAGAGAGAGAGAGAGAGAGAGAGAGAGAGAGAGAGAGAGAGAGAGAGAGAGAGAGAGAGAG
>JAYJLX010043937.1:0-13426 GCA_036873525.1 Chalinula nematifera
TGCCCACACAAAGAAAGTTGGGTCTGTAGTTTCAGAATGTCTTAAATCACTACCCATGGGGACACCGTTTGAATAAAGATATTCAATCAAATCTTTATTTTCAGCTTTTGTCTTATCTAAGTCATAACCAGCAAAGAATCTGACTTTTATTCGTGGTCCTGAAGTGGCAAAAGTTTCCTTGCGTCTGAAAGCTGAAAATATTGAATCTCGAGTATTTTCTTCTGCCCAAACTCCAGCTAAGCCAGCTGCGCCCCAATAAATACTAGAAGAATTAAAATAATCCTCTCCACCGATATTAATAATCAGCCCATCATCACCGTCGGTATTTTGATGTTCATCTCTATGCTCAATTAGTTCAGGAGAGGAAATTGGAACTGATCCTCTAAGTTCACTTGAACTATCCAATAAGCCTATTTTGGAAAAAAAATTATATTCTTCTTGAGATGAAGCAGCAGTATGAGTATCACTTGAGCCAATAAAACCAAATTTATAAGGATTGTATCCTTTTGCCTCTTCCATTTTTATTCCATTCAATAAAGCCTCTCTAACATAACTGCCTTTTATTTTTGAAGGTTCAGTGGTGGCAACCTTAAATGGCATAATCTCAAAATCAGCCCATTCATCATTTTTTGAGAAAGCTGGATGAGTATCAGAGGTACCTTTTACTTGTGTGATTTCAACAATAGGTTCATTTCTCATTCTTTGCGATGCATAAACACTATCAAATCTACCGCCTTCAGTTTTTTTAAGTGCAAACATAGCGCCATCAGAACCATTTGAATTATGCGGAATAGCAATACTATCAATTCCATCCTCTCTAATTAAATCCATCCACTCCCAGAGGGCTTCAGGATTATTATTATTTGCTCTTGAGAATGGTAAAGCAGGAACTTTATTCCCATTGCCTCTAAAAATAACGTTTCTGTGAAGGTTTCCCATATTATTAGTAGAAGCTGTATATTCATAACCAAGGAATGTAGTGAATTTACCAGGATCATTGTGTCTTTCTGCAGCCTCAATAGTATCCAACCATGCATTTCTTGAAACTTCATTTACGTAATCTATGTCCAAATCACCAGAAACTAGTGAAGTTACTGCGTTTAGAAGGAAGGCCCCAAAGGCATCCCTGCGTTGCTCAAAGGTAGATGCATTTCTATTGCCCTCTGCATTAATATCTCTTACTGCTCTTGATGCTTTACTAAGATAATATTCAGTTCCAGGAGTAGCTGCTTCAGCAACCTGTCCAATAAATGTTCCATGATCTGTAACTGAATAGAAATCTAATGGTTTTTTTAAACCGACTTTAAATCCTGCAGGATGTTCAATTACTTTTCCTTTTGCAAATTCATATGCATCATCTGGAGTGGCGATTGTTCCAAAAATGTAGGCATCAAAGGAATACCTGGTATGAACATGAAGATCACCGAATAGAGCAACCCTTTGAGAGCTTTGTTTTGGATCAGGATTGATATATGGATCAATTACTTGTCCATTCCAATCTCTTGGAGTTTGTGAATTTAAGGCAATTCTTGCACCTGCAATATTAATAAAATTATCTTGATCAGCATCTTCAGAAAGGCCGTCATTATCAGAACAATTAACTAAAAAAGAAAAAATAAATCCGCAGATAAAAAATTTTTTTATCATAAATCCCCCAAATGATGATTAATATATTGACATCATTAATGTCATTAAACAAGCTCAAGAATAATGATTATTTTGCACTTAAGTAGTAATAAATTTTTTCTTTTATTGTTTTCTCAATAACATTTAAACCTTTATAGATTTTAATGCTTTCAGGCATTACTTTAATTGCGCTCATCAAAGATTCTGGTGCACCTTTAATTTTCAAAACTTCCATCAATGGATAGTTGTGCACTCCAATAGTGAACATAATTGCACTTGAGTCATTGAGCTTTCTAAATGTTTGTCTTTCTACTCGAAGAAATAATTCATTAGTTTTGTTGATCGATACTGGATATCTTGGATGAAAAAATAATTTTTCTGAAGGGTAAATTGACCAGTTAAATCTTTCAAAAATTCTAGATGCAGGAAGCCTATTTAAAAAACTATTCACTTTAGTACTTAAGGTTTTCTCATAACCAGGGACTGGTTCGTGGATAATATCTAATGATTTATTAATTTTTGATTTTAGATCCCAATTTGAAGGTGAAAAAACTGCTGCGCTTCTTAAAATATAATTTTCACCTTCCGGAACAAGAATAAGAATATCCTCTGGTATTAAACTAGACATTAACTCAAGGTCTGTTTTTTTACTTGAATTAATTTGACTAGAAAAATCATCTAGATAGATATCAATAGACTGGTTCTTAAATTTGTATTCATCTTCATAATAGGTGCTTAGATAAGTTTTAAGTGCTTCAAAGAATTTTATGTTGGCTGATTGAAATTCGTAATTCTCAAATAAAATTTCATGAGCAAAATTTTCTAGAAGCTCGATCTTATTCTTAAAAGAATTCCTTAAAGATTTAATCTCAAGCCAAGACTCCTCCCTCACCTCGTTAAGACCCATATGAAGGACATCAGGATTGGATAAAAATGGTAAATGCATACGATTTAATCTAGACATATCCATCATAGACATATTAAAGTAATTTTTAAAACAAAATGTATTCAGATGTTAGGTAAGATTTCTTTTGATCAAGTAGTAAATGCGTGCTCGCAAAATGGACTCAGGTTTACATCTTCCAGACAAGAAATTATGTCTGTCCTGATTAATTCAAGTAAACCTAAAAGTGCTTATCAGATCCTTGAAAAAATTCAAAAAAATTCTCCATCAGCAAAACCAGCTACTGTTTACAGAGGACTAGACTTTCTCTGCAAGCATGGATTTGCTCATAGAATTGAATCAAATAATGCATATGTAGCATGTGCAATTTCGAGTGACTGTGATTCAGCTCAATTTTTAATTTGTGAGTCTTGCGATAAAACTTTTGAATTTCACTCTCACAAATTTTCTAACGAAATTTCTGACCATGCTAAGAAAGAGAATTTTACCATCACCCATAAGATGCTTGAAATTAAAGGAATATGTAGGGAGTGTAGATAATTGAGATTAAAAAATAAGGTCTCCATCATAACTGGAGCTGCAAGTGGTATCGGCAAAGAGAGTGTTCTTAAGTTCCTCGATGAGGGATCTAAAGTTGTTGCAGCAGATTTAAATACTGAAGCCCTAAATAATCTTAAAAACGAAATTGATCATTCTGATGAAGTATTTGAAACCTTTGAGTGTGATGTATCTTCAGAAGAAGCAATTAAAGACCTTGTAGGTTTTGCTATTCAAAAATTTAAGAAGTTAGATGTTATTTTTAACAATGCTGGCATTGGAGGCGCATTTGGTCCCATTACTGAGATTAACCTTAATGATTGGCAGCGAACAACATCAATTTTATTAGACTCTGTATTCTTGGGTATTAAATACGCAGCAAAAGAAATGCAAAGAAATTCTTCAGGTGGATCAATTATAAATACCTCATCTATAGCTGGTATGGCAGCTGGTTCAGGACCACAGGCTTATTCAGCAGCCAAGGCAGCGGTCATTAACTTAACTCAAACAACCGCACATGAATTAGGTGAAAATAACATTCGAGTAAATTCTATTTCGCCTGGGGTTATTTCAACTCCCCTTTTACAAACAGTACTAGGAGATGATAGAGATTCAAATAAAGCACTTCTTGATCAGCCACTTGAAGCGAAAGGCATGCCAATTGATATTGCAAATACTGCACTGTTTCTAGCTTCTGATGAATCTAAATTTATAACTGGAATTAATATTTGTGTTGATGGTGGATTAACATTAGATAGAAGTGGTCTTATGAAACTGGCTGCCGAAGAATACGATAAGTTAGATATGGGTCCAGTAAAAGGACTAAATATGGGATCTACTGGTCAAGAAAGTACCATTGAACCTATTGATGACAAAGATTAGCTAATATCTCCTATTTGTTCCTTATATTCTTTTAACTCTTTCTTTACTAAAGGCGCTAGTAAATACAATCCGATGATATTTGGTATTGCCACAATAAAGATTATGGCATCTGATATTTTAAGGACACTATCAAGATTTATCATGCAGCCTAAAACAATAAAAATACAAAAAATTACTTTAAATATATTCTCAATAAAGGGTGAATTTCCAAATAAATAAGTCCAGCCTTTCATTCCATAGTAAGACCATGCAAGCATTGTAGAGAACGCAAACAATATAGCGATAAAGGATAGCGGTAAACTTGAGCCTGGAATTGTAGAATCAAATGCCTTGGATGTTAGCGCAACTCCTTCAATATTAGATGAACTTAATGAAGGATCGTAAACCGTAACCAATATTACCAATGAGGTCATGGTACAAATTATGATTGTATCGATGAGTGGTTCTAGTAATGCAACATAACCTTCTGTTATTGGTTGATTTGTCTTAACTGCAGAATGTGCAATTGCTGAGGATCCCAGACCAGCTTCATTTGAAAAAACTGCCCGCTGAAATCCAATTATCATTACCCCAATCATTCCACCTGCTACAGATGATTTACTAAAGGCCTCACGAAAAATTGATTGTGTTGCTGATGGAAGTTCATCTAGATTAAATAAAATTATGATTAAACAAGCGATCACATAGAAGATTGCCATAAATGGCACTAAAGTAGATGTCACTTTAGCAATACTTTTTATTCCTCCTAGAATAACAATAGCTACCATGCCTGAAATAGCTAGACCAAATAACCAACCCTTATCAGCAAAAAAACTACTCTCGTAACCAGTTAGAAAAACAAATTGCTCAAAAGCTTGATTGGATTGAAACATATTCCCAATTCCAAGACATCCAATAGTAATTGCAGCTGCATAAAAAATTCCCAATCCCCTGCCTAAATTTTTAAATCCATGCTTTTTAAATCCATGTTCTAAGTAATGCATCGGGCCACCTGATATAGATCCATTCTCATGAACACGTCTAAATAAGACACCAGCCGTGCATTCAATAAATTTTGTGGTCATGCCAAGAAAACCAGCAACAATTAACCAAAAAGTTGCACCAGGTCCCCCAATTGAAATTGCTATTGCCACTCCACCAATGTTACCGATGCCAACGGTACCAGATACTGCAGTAGATAAAGCTTGAAAATGAGAAACTTCACCGTCAGCTTTGGAATTAAATTTTCCTGTAACTAGATCAATAGCATGCTTTAAGCCAAAAAGATTAATAAATCTAAAATAGAAGGTAAAAAATATACCCGCAAAGATTAACCACAAAACAATCAGGGGGAAGTCTTGATCAAAAATTTTAATCTCATAAAAAATAAAGCTTGATAGTAATTCAGCAAAAGGCTCAAAGAATTTGTCTATGGCTCTATCAATGTTCATGAACAATTAATTTTTATTGATTGGTTTTTTGATGTATAAAATATATTTAGTTCATATCATAATTAAATTGTATTTATTAACCAATTCTAGGATGCCTCAAGAATGTTAAAGGTTGCCATTCTCAACTGTGACTTCATAAAAAAAGAATTTGCTGAGACTTATGGTCAGTATCCTGAAATGTTTAGGCATATCATTAAGAAATCTGGGTTAACCTTTGCTTATGAGTCCTTCAATATTCTCGACTTTGATTATCCAACTAACCTTTATGATTTTGATTTATATCTAATCACCGGAAGTAAGGCTAGCGTATACGATGATAATGAATGGATTTTAGATCTTTTTGAGTTTGTTAGATCATTAGATAACGCAAAAAAAAATATATTAGGTTTTTGTTTTGGCCATCAAGTTATTGCCCAAGCATTAGGTGGTCATGTTCAAAAGCATCTTCAAGGGTGGCATGTTGGTGCCAATGAATTAATAACATCTGATCCTGCATTTAATACTTCTTATCAACTTCTTTTCAGTCATCAGGATCAAGTCATTGAATTACCAAATAGAGCAAAACTCATAGGGAGTGCTAAAGAATGTAAATTTTGTTTGATGAAAATAGACAATCATATTTTATCTACTCAAGCGCACATTGAACTAAGCAATAAATATGCAAGCGAACTTTACGAATCAAGAAAAGAGCTCATTGGAAATGAAAAATATATTGCTGCTATGAATAGCATGAAGCAAGAATTAGATACTCAGCAATTTACCAACGACGTTTTTACTTTCTTTCTTAATCAATAAGGTGTATCGCCATCAACAGTAATTCTCTCCAAAAGCCTATGCGCTGGGAAATAATCATTGATAGGTTTATGTTGGGTGCATCTGTTATCCCAAATAGCGATAGCATTTGGTGTCCATGAGAACCTGCAAGTAAATTCAGGAGTAATTGAATGCTCATACAAAAACTTTAAGAGTGCATCGCTTTCTTGCTTGGAAAGCTCATTGATTTTAGTTGTAAAGAGAGGGTTCACAAAAATAGATTTTTTTCCAGTTTGGGGATGAGTTCGTATAACAGGATGACAGACTGGAGGATTTTCTTCGATAGCATCCTTAAGCCTTTCACGGCCTCCTGGCTCTGCAATACTTTCTTTGAAGCCATATGAAAAGTCATGCTCTGCAGTCTTATCGCTAAGAAAAGACTGCATTGCTGGTGACAGGTTTTCATATGCTCCATTCATACTTGACCACATCGTATCTCCGCCCTTTGGAGGACATATTTTTGATCTAAGGATTGAGCATAAAGGTGGACTTTTTAGAAAAGTCATATCAGTGTGCCATGACTCAATTTTTGTTGGTTTTTCAGCTGTACTTTCAAGAATAGTTATTTCAGGATAGCCATCAGGAGAACTATAAGCTGGATGAGATTGTAGTGATCCAAAGTGTTCAGCAATTTCTTTATGTTGTTGCCAAGAAATATCTTGATCCCTAAAGAAAATTACTTCATGTTCTAATAGCAACTTCTCAATTTCATCCAATACTGATTTGTCTAGATCGCTAGTTAAATCAACCCCACTGAGCTCTGCACCAATACATCCAGATAGTTTTTTTACCGAAAACATATCTTGATTTTATAAATACAATGACTGGAGAACAATAATTTTTTTATCTAACTTATAATAAACATAATTGCGCCCGTAGCTCAGCTGGATAGAGCACTTGGCTTCGAACCAAGGTGTCGGGAGTTCGAATCTCTCCGGGCGTGCCATTTACTTGAATATGTAACAATATGATTAAAGTAACTTTATATTTAATTTTTTTAACAATGACTACTATGATTCATGGATATGACAGGTTAACAGGTGAACCTTTTGCCAGTAGATCAGAGGTTATTGGTCAAAATGGTATGGTGGCGACCAGCCATCCACTGGCTACCCAGATTGGACTTGATATTCTTAAAAATGGAGGTAATGCAATTGATGCAGCTATTGCAGCTAATATTGCATTGGGCCTAATGGAGCCAACCGGAAATGGAATTGGTGGAGATTTATTTGCAATTGTCTGGAGTGCAAAAGATAAAAAGCTGTATGGGTTGAATGCATCTGGTCCAGCACCAAAAGATATTTCTATTGACTATATTAAATCCAAGGGATTGAAAAAAATCCCTTCTTTTGGGCCGTTGCCAGTCTCAGTTCCTGGAGCTGTTGATGGGTGGATCAAGCTGCATGAAAGATTTGGCAATATTGATTTTGAAAATCTTTTTGAACCGACGATTAAGTATGCTCAAGAGGGTTTTCCAGTTACAGAGACAATTGCTTATTATTTTGAGAGATCAAAATCCAGATATTTAGACTTTCCAAATTTCAAAGAAACCTGGATGCAATCTGGGGATACTCCAAAAAAAGGGGAGATTTTTAAAAACCTAGATCTAGCCAAAACTCTTGAAGAAATTTCAAAAACAAAACGCAAAAGCTTTTATGAAGGCAGATTGGCTAAGGAGATTGCAAGATTTATAAAAGATCAAGGTGGTTTTCTTTCATTCGAAGATATGTCTAATTATCAATCTGAATGGGTTGAACCTGTTAGCTCAAATTACCGGGGATACGATGTTTGGGAGCTACCACCGAATGGCCAAGGTATAGCAGCATTACAAATTTTAAATATACTGGAAGGTTTTGACCTCAAATCCATGGGTCTTAATTCAGCTGAGTATGTTCATCATTTTGTTGAGGCTAAGAAGATAGCATTTGCAGATAGAGCTAAATATTATGCTGATCCAAAATTTAATAACATTAATATTGAGTACCTCATTTCAAAAGAGTATGCGGAACTCAGAAGAAGGGAAATTAACGCATCAAAGGCCTCACAAACTGATTCAGCCGGTGTTTTAAAAAATGGAGATACTATTTACCTCACTACTGCAGATAAGGATGGAAATATGGTGTCTTTGATCCAAAGTAATTACAGAGGTATGGGTTCAGGGATGATTCCAAATAATCTTGGTTTCATGTTGCAGGATAGAGGTGAGCTCTTCAGCTTAAACCCAGATCATGCAAACTCACTCATGGGTGGCAAAAGGCCATTTCACACAATTATTCCAGCATTTGTTACTAAGGATGGTGAGCCATTTTTAAGTTTTGGTGTTATGGGTGGAGCTACTCAACCTCAGGCTCATGCTCAAATAATGATTAACCTAATTGACTTTGAAATGAACCTTCAAGAAGCTGGTGATGCTCCCAGAATCGTTCATTCAGGCTCTTCTCAGCCAACTGATGAACAAATGCTTGATGGTGGCTACATAAGTTTGGAGAGCGGATTTAAAGATACAGTTATAGATGAATTAGAAAAAAAGGGTCATAAAATTAAATACGATAAAGGAGTATTTGGAGGCTACCAAGCAATCATGAAGATAAACAACGTTTATTTCGGCGCCTCTGAAAGTAGAAAAGACGGTCAGGCCTCAGGATATTAATTTTCTTTAGCTGAGGAGTTTGAAAAGTAAATTCCTAAGAGGATTAAAATAAATCCTATTGAAATAATTAGTGTGATTTGCTCATCTAAAAAGATACTGCCCCATAAAATACCAAAGGCTGGTATTAAATAAGTGACGGTAGAAGTACGCACGGCTCCTATTCTTTCTATCAATCTAACATAACCTAAGTATGCAACCCCGGTTGAAATGATGCCTAACCATAATAATGAAAGTATTGTTTCAGTCTTTGGAAAACTATTGGGAACATTAAAAAAAGCAAAAGGTGTTATTAATAAAGCACCAAAAAACATTGACCAGCCAATCATCACAAATGCATTCAAATTGGATGCATATCGCTGGATGTAACAACCACAAAAAGAATAACAAAAGGCTCCAACCAAGCATGCAATGCTAGAAACGAATGTAGTTGAAGCATTAGCAGGATTCACAAGAACTAAGATTCCTAAAAAACCAAGTAAAAGACCAGCGGCTTGTAAATAACTTACCTTGTTCTTGAGCCAAAAATAAGCAAGCACTGTTGTCATTAATGCTGTAGTTCCATTTAATATTGCCAGCATATTTGAATTGGCCCCTAAAGATGCATAGGCAAACATAGTAAATGGAAGAGCATTATTCATAATCGCTAGAATAAAAATAGAGTTAAAGTGACTCTTAAAAAGTTTGAGATATTTCTTTTGTAGTAAGAAAGGAAGAAATAATAAGCCAGCTAAATAAAGTCTAACGGTCACTAGCATTACAGGACCAAGGTCAGGTGCAGCTATTTTTATAAACATAAATGCACTCCCCCAAACTGCTGCAAGGAGAATAAGTGTAATCCAGTCTTTAATGTGCATTGAGATAAAAAGAAGCCTCCCTAAGGAGGCTTCAGCTGTTAAAAAATTATGATTAACAGTCGGAAATTAAATCTTACCTTGTGTCAAAAGGCAGACCTCCAATTTCCTAGTTCTAAATAAATACTAATAGGACCACCTCCTTCATCAGGGTATTGACACTAGCGCAGCATAATCCCCTTTTAACTATACTGAGCGACTACCTAAGAAAATTATAGCTTACTAATTAAAAAATTAAATAAGTTCTGGTTGATAGTATTGATTATTCGATTGATTGATCATCAATGGGTTTGGCAAATCTTTTTCAACGCTATCAATATAATTGTCTGAAAGATAATTATTAGCCTCTATGCGATCACCTTTGAAATATTTAAAGGCAATAGTATTTAAAGCAGCTGTCTTATCAATTGCTTGGTTATATTCTTCTCTAATAGGATCTGCGAAATTAATTGTTATTAAATTATTCATAATACTGTATATTTATACAGTATTTAACTATGAACTGAATTCCTTGTCAATAAGCACTGCTAAAAATAGGCAAGGGATATCACTTTCAACTGACCAAGCATGGCTGGTGCCTTGTTGGATCACAACATCATATGGATTCAGTACAACCTCATCACTGTCAAGAATTAATCTAGCTTTCCCTTCCAATAAGACTATGTAATCAACTGTCTTTGTAAGGTGCATGCCAGGATGTTTTGCAGTATCAGTACGTTCATGTGAAGCTCCAATCATCTCGAATGCAGCGGCAAAAAAAGCCTCCATTTCCTCTGGTGAATAATTATCATTCTTTGGTGGAAGCTGAAAATATCTAAATTTAGTTCCGCCTGTTGGAGGTGATAATTTAATTCCCTCCCTATGTCTGGCCTTTGAGCTAGTGCGATCAAGGTCTTTATTGTCTGTTTCCCAGAGCTCTGTAAATGCTGAGCCCTCTAGATCAATGCTTGGCTCTAAGATGTCATCTGCAATGATGATTGATTTATTACTGCTATCTATGCCTGTAACAATTCTTTTAGGTCTAATTTTCATTATTTTGATGTTAATCTATTTAGTTAACATCTAAAAGGGCTGAACAAATTAACGGAATGGATAAAATATCTTATTTAGAAAATATAGAAGAAATTAAAAGATTAAAATATTCTTATTTTCAAGCCTGTGATATTAATAACCTTAATCAAATCAAGAAAATCTTCGCAACTGGAAATCTATATATAGACTTTGAGAACTTTGGCTGCTTTACTGATTTAGACTCTTTTTTGGAGCAATACAAAAAACAATCAATTAAACGAAATCAAGTAGAATGCCATTACGGTAAAAATCCTATCTTCAAAAAAATAGATAATTCGATTTTGGGTATTTGGGCCTTAGACTATTATCTTTTCCAAACAAAAAAACAATTAATGACCAATATTACTGGCTCTTATGAAGATCTATATATTTTTGAAAATGGTCGCTGGGTAATAAAAAAGTCAAAATTTAGACGAATTTCTTTGAAGATTTTTGATGTATCTAATGGAGTAAATTTAAAGAAAATTAATTAAGACTTAAATAGATTATCAATATTCTTAAATGCTTTAACCTCAATAAAGTTTCCTGAAGGATCTTTTAGAAAAAAAGTGGATTGCTCACCATCAGTATTTTTAAACCTTATCCTTGGATCTATGTAGTAATTAATTTTTGAAGCTTCAATATTTTTAGTCACTGAGTAAAACTCATCAACCGATAGAACAATTCCAAAATGTGGAAACGGAACATTATCTCCATCAACATAATTAAACCCTTCATTGACTTGATAATCTTTTTGCTTATGAAGCACGAGCTGATGACCATAAAAGTTTAGATCGATCCAGCTCTCTGCAGATCTACCAAAACTGATTGGAAAAATTGATTTATAAAATGCAACTGATTCCTCCAGATCATGAACGGGTATTGCTAAATGAAAAGGTTTCATATTCATTAATAAATTTTTTTTCTAGTATAATTCATAGTCATTCAAAGTACTTTCTTGGGGTAATTATGAAAACATTTTTTAAATATTTTGGTGCGGCATTTGGGATAGCATTTTTAGTATGCTCAATATATGTTGTAAATCTTTTTTCATCAAAGCCATTTTCTTTAGACCATTACTTGGCAAAAGAATTAATGGTTTCATTATTTGATTCCCCTGAATTCTTGACCTATATAGGAGCTTTCGACTTTTTAAATCCCATCACAAAACATAATAGTAAACTTTCAAATGACAGCCTAGAAGATGCAGAAGAAAGTCATATTGATACGCTCAAGCATTTACAAGTATTAAATTCTTATGAAGATGATGCATTAACTGATGAACAAATTATTACCAAGAAAATAGCTATTTTTGATACTGAAAATGATATTAATGGGTTTGAGAACTTTAGATTTCACAGCTATCCAATCAATCAAATAAGTGGAGCGCACTTAAATGCAATAGAGTTTATGACTGACATTCATCCTATTCGCAATAAAAGAGAGGCTCATGATTATCTTAAACGTGTTAATCAGATAGGTGCATCCATGGATAATCTATTACTTTGGTTTGATGAGCAAGCAAAAATTGGTATATACCCACCTACTTTTGTCTTCGATCATGTAATAAATCAATTGTCTGAAATGCTTAGCAATCCATCCAATCCACTCCAAGAAGTTTTTGGAAAGAAAATTAGGGAACTTGATTTGTCAGACTCTGAAATTAATTCACTCGAGGTTGAGCTCTCTAATATTATTGAAAAGAGTTTTAACCCTGCCTATGAAAGACTACTAAATAGAATGATTGCAGATAAATCCAATTCGAATTTAAATCATGGAGTTTGGTCTTTGCCTAATGGTGATGAATTTTATAAGTTAAGAATCCGAACCTATACAACTACGGATTACAGCCCCCAAGAAATTCATGATATAGGACTAAGTGAAGTTAAAAGAATAAGTGAGCGCATAGCAGAAATAGTTAATGAATTAGGATACGACAACAAAAAATCTGTCGGGCTTTTACTTAATGAATTGAATGAAAGTCCTGATTTTCTCTATGCAGACACCGCAGATCGAAAAGAAATTGTGATAAGAGACTATAAACAAATGGTTGCGGAGGCTGCAAAAAAAGTAGAGCCCTACTTTGAAAGAATGCCTAAAGCAAGTGTTGAGGTAAGACCTGTTCCTGAATATTCTGAGCAAACAGCTGCGGGAGGTTATTATCAAGGGCCCAGCCTTGATGGCAAAAGACCAGGTGTTTTTTACGCTAATCTGTATGATATTAAGCAGACTCCGACTTACAGTATGATGGCACTAACTCTCCATGAGGCCATCCCAGGTCATCATATGCAAATTGCATTAAATCAAGAAAATGAAAATCTTACGCTTTACAGAACACAAGGTTATGGTACGTCAGCTTTTAGTGAGGGATGGGCGTTGTATGCAGAAAAATTATCTATGGAGGTTGGCGTAGGAAGGGATTTATATGATGAACTTGGAATCTTACAAAGTGAGATATTTAGGGCGGTAAGGTTAGTGGTTGATACAGGTGTGCATTATAAAAGATGGACAAGAGAGGAAGCCATGAAATACATGAAGGAAAAGACCGGGATGTCTGATACCGAAGTCCGAACTGAAATTGAAAGATATATTGTTTGGCCTGGACAGGCTCTCAGTTATAAAGTTGGGATGCTTAAAATTCTTGAATTAAGAGAAAGAGCAAAAAATGCTCTTGGTGAAAAGT
>JAYJLX010043948.1:0-13420 GCA_036873525.1 Chalinula nematifera
TGTCAAATTTTATTTGTTTTAAATGAAGTGAATATACATGCATATCCGCGAGGGTTCAGCACTTTAGTGCTTTCATTTTAACCAGTTGCTTTCACTGGGTTTAGTCAGCTTCTCCAGTCCCTAACCAAAAAAGCAAGATGCTGTGAAGAACAGCCAGTAATGCGGTACAAGCGAGGAATTCGCAGATTACTGCCATTTATTCTCTAACAACAGAACACCGGGTAAACAATAGTGGGCTAAACTTTTAAAACAACACCCACGCTTGTCACTTAGAAAACTCCAAAGCTCTACAAATATTCCGGGCTAGGGCAGCAAACAATGACATCATTAATTATTGGTTCTTTACTATTTTAAAACCAATGCTTGGCCTACTGAATGCTCCCGGCAGAATATATAATGCTGATGAAACTAGCTTTAGTTTGTGCAGTAGACCACAAAAAATTCTAGCTAAACGGGGGGGGGCAAAATCTCCTCAGTATGTCATTGGGGGGGGGGGACAGGGAGGGAGAACATAACTGTTTATGGGTGTGTGTTTGGAAGTGGTGTGCTTTTGGCAGAATATATATTATACATAGGTCACGACTCGTGGTAGAATACACACAAGGAGGACCAGTTGGTACACGATATGGTGTCTCCCCTAAAGGATGAATGAATGAAAATAACTTCTTGGATTGGTTTCGAAATCTATCCTCGAACAAAAGAATTCCGATCGCTTTGGTTCAGTTCAATTAGAAGGGATGCCGTAGTATAAGATGCCTAAAAATTCAGATGCCAAACAATTCTGCCATAAGTAATCGGTAAGCAATGAAAAATTTTTGTGATTGGTTTTAAGAACATAACACCAGTAATCTGTCTAACAAGTGTCCTGAAGAGGTTTTACTCCCTACGTGTTCAAAAGAACTGTTAAACAAATGGTTGTGGGTTTATGTTTCAGCTACCTGTATGTAACCACCATGGAGACCACTACCCAATCAAGATTTATTAACGCATTATTATACGGTATACTACGTGAAATGCAAGTACAGAAGCCAGACTACCCCAACTTCCTCCAAAAGGATGATCCTGATTTTTCTGTTCTACATACCACCTTAGACAATCTGTTCAAATCTCTATGGAGTGAAGGTGTAGGTGCCTCTTCATTCCATACGGAGGATATAACTCCAGAGGAAGAGCAGCTGTTATGGTTATCTGGAGCCATGAATCTTTCCACCCCTAAAGGCCTTTTATGTGCTACGTTAATGAAGCTGTAACAGTATATATGCCAAGGGAGGTGTTCAACCCTCCTAGCAAAGGCTAGGTTACATTTGAAGCATAATAAGTTTAAGAATAAGCGTGACTCGACTTAACAGGAGATGTTTTAAAAGAAGTAAAGATTATTTCGTCTTATCCATCAAATTATTTATATTTAGCATTTGATAGTGGCTTTCCTCTAAGACTTACAATGCATTATATCCTCCCATTGCGTATAAGTTTGTCAACTGAATCAGGGTATATAGAAGGAATACATTAAAGTATGTGCAACGCTTATCTTTCCAGTTGCTACCTACTCTTTCTTCTGTAAAGCCTGGAATACCTACACTCCTCATATCATGCTCACAACTCTGAAGATTAATCCATGTCAGCAAGAATCGGATAATAAAAAGCAAAAGGTAAGCCAAACTACACAATGTATATGTACAGCTATTGCTTAACGTTTCAACTCTTGTTTGCAATTTTTACAGGTATTGGAGGAAGTAAAAGCACACTTGATGTTACCATAAAAGAAAGAGAACATTACAAGGATGAATACCAAAAGTGCAGGGAGAGCTTAGAAAACAAGTATTAATTAGTGGATGGTACTGTGACAGCGCCTTTGCTCGATCCAATACCCATTTCCAGAGACATCACACTCCACATTAGTTTCGACTTTGCTCAGCAAGTCCATCACCCTTTGAATCCCCTACAATCCAAGCCCATTTACTTTCTAGCACCAAGAAAATGTGGAAATTTCGCAATCAGTTGGGAAGGCATTCAGAAGCAAGTAAGTCTACTAACAACATTAATTAACACTATGAAATGCATTATTATTAGTTTACTACCTAATTGAAGAATCCGTGGATTTTCGAAAAGGATCCAACACAGTGATCAGCCTCCTACAAAACTACCAGCAAAAATATGGCCTAAGAGCTCGGCATCTCATAGCAAATGCAGACAACTGCATTGGATAAAATAAGAACAACATTATGCTACAGGTATAGCTACAGTTTGAGTCACATGTATTGACATAAACATTTTTAATTTATGACAGTGCCTCTGCTGGAGAGTGAATGTTGGTGTTAATGAATTCATAACACTATCATTCATGATAGTTGGACACACAAAGTTCTCACCCAATTTTTGCTCTGGGCTCCTAAAGAAAGCATTTCATCGTACCCACATCCAGTGCCTGGCAAATGCTGTCACCAAATCTGCCACTTGCAATGAAGTAGAAGTAGTTGGATGGGAGAATGGTGAAGTCTTAATACCAACATATGACTGCAGTGCGTTCCTAGATGAAGTATCAACACTTTAGCACTGTGAAGTTGAAACCTAGAATAGCACAATGCAAAAACACTTGTAACTCTGATAGTGACAAATATAATCTGCTCCAGAACAAGTCATGGAACCAAGACACCATAACACTAGCTGCCAGCCATACTACAATCAATAGGCTTGGACATCAAAAGGCAGTGGTACCTTTACGAAAAACAAGATCTTACTCTATTGATGAGAATGCAAAGGATATAATGTGCCCATTGCCATCCTTACCAAACCATCAACAGCTGCACCTTAGTCACCACCTTCAGCAACATTGTTTAACACAACTCTTCCTACTGCATTATAAGTTTTAACCGGAATAATTTTATTTGATGAAGACGATGTCCTGAAACTTTCCATACTAGCACATACAAAAGCCATAAAAAGCAAATAAGCAATATTCCTCCCTTTGGGCACTTTGTTGTCACTATACATACCACTACATACGCGCCAAGTTCAAGCAAAAAATACAAAAGTACATAAAAAAAAGCAGACAGCATTAGGAGAAAGAAGCGGCAGCGATACTCAGCAGGCACCATGTTGCCATTTGAGGGGGACACGAACATTAACTATTCAACATGCCAGTTCCGGTGGGCCCTTCCAAAATCACTACTACGATGAGAAGGCAGACTATTTCTAAAGAATTACCATGAACTGATGAAGCGTCTGCAATATGTTTCATATTTGAAAAGGATGCATCACCATGTACTGCATGCATGCATGCATGCATGCATGCATGCATGGTGCATTCGTTTCTAGTTTCTTTTTGATTGTCCCTTTATGAGATTTACTAGTTCACGAGTCTCACTAATGTCTTAATAATGACTCACTAATGAAAGTTTAAGGGGTTACAGTAGACAGAGACCGGCCAATACAAGAGGGATATTTTTTTTGGAATTGCAATGGAAGAATTTATGGTGCGGCGAAGTGTTAGGGTACCCACTATATGATTGCTCATCTCATTTTCCAATAAGCCATCAGCATGTTTTCATGTTCCTTCAGGAGCATCAAGATGATAAATTGTTTCAGGATGACTAGAACTAAAAGATTAACCTAAGTGGCAACAAGTACTACAACTAAATAGCTTATCTGCTGAGTGGTTGCAGATATGTATTTTAAATCCATCTTATCTTGGCTAAAAAGTACACTTTCACTTTCAAGTTTACACTGAGTGAACAATTGAATAGTAAAAACATCTAATGCAGATTATTGACCACCTGGACGAACAATAAAGCAGAACAAACTACATATAGCTTAATCTTTTCTGAACAGGAGTATGGGCTGGGAAGAACAGAAAAATGATATCATTTATTCTAAAACTGATTTGATTTTTTTAGTAATAGTTATAGTATACAGTAGCGGTTTATAAGTGAAATAAAACCCGTTGCCCGAGGGCGAGGGTTTTATTTCGCTAACAAACTGCTACAGCATACTACATGTATAAGTGTCTTCTAGCCAATAGTATTAATGCGCTACCCACTATGTTACCATAACAATATGTGCGTCTTGAGTATGTACCTTGTTTATTTCTACCGTCCATTTTAAAAAGATGAAAAGAACAAATGAAGCTCCGTGTTTAAGTAGCGAGAACAAGCGTTTTACCTTCGCTGGAGAAGACAAACTAGCAGAAATTGTTCAACCACGTCCTCCTATGAGCACCACCCATTCAACTGAATGGGCTTGAAGGAATTTCGATGACTGGCAAGTTGCAAGAAGCAAGGGTATTCCCCGAAGACCCCGTCCCTGATGATTTGCTTGGGAGAGCTGATGTAGAACAATTGAATAGGTGGCTCTCGTTATATGTAATGGAAACTAGGAATGCCAAAGGTAGCAAGTAAGACACTCTACCAATTATTTGACCCAAACTATCCCAATTTCCTGGATATTTTTCAAAAAGTTGCAAACGGCAATGGATAATGTATTCAAGGAACTAAAAAGAGAGGGAATTGGTTCTCAAAAAAAAAAAAGCGCAGAATTGATGACAAAGGAGGACGAAGAAAAGCTATGGAACAGTGGTACAATTGGCATACATGACTCGAAAGCACTTACATGTATAAGGGCAGTTTTCTACTACAACAGTAGAAACTTTTGCCTTCGTGGTGGCATCGAGCACCAGGACCTGCACTTACTGCAGCTTGAGTGAGTTCGTGATCCTGAAGGATACGTATATACTGAATTCGCCTCCAAAAATAGGGCTGGTGGATACTTGCAATTAGATGTTGCAAACAAGACTGTGCCTATATATGCTACACCCAGTGCTAGAACTAGATGTCACGTCTATCTTTTGGATACGTATGAATGCATTGCATTATTGGGCCGAGCCTTCGCGAGAAACGTGGGACATTGTTATGATTCTTGTTCATCATGTTTGTATACCAGTCAATGCATTCAGTGGTACTACATGCACGTCATCATGGCATGCTGCACCATACTATTCATTACATGATGTCGAAGGAAGCACACTGAGTTAGGATTATACACTTGAGCTTGAAGCAGCCACAGTTCAGCGATACAGCCTAATATATTCCATCTTGGGAAAGCTACTACATCAGCTAGGTACATTGCCAGGTATAGACAAGTAGACAGTGTGTCAGTATAATAAGCTTACATGAAGATAGGAGAAAATTTAACCAGCATAGATAGTCTACGCATAATACACTGAGATAGCAGAAGCTACATTGTATCACAGTAATTTGAGCAGTAACTTTGACAACCCGAATTTAGAGGTAAAGTGCTTGTGTCAGATTGACTGTTTCATAGCTCTTGAAGTTGGAAAGCTTGTATGACAGAGACACTCTGGTTGGTTATGCACACAAAGTAGTGCAGCCGTGTTTTTTTTAGTAGATTATTTTGTTTGAGAATGGGAAAGATAGCACACTTCACGATCTCGAGCCAGAGTAGTAGCCATTGCATGTTGGGTGTGTTTAGTACTGTTTACTTTGAGCACGTGGCATCACATTTTTCATTGTAGCGTTATAAAAGACATATTACCGAAAAGCAAGTATACAAGATTTTCGACTAGTGTGGGGCTCACCCCAATTAGTAAATTACCAGAGCAGGCAAAAAAGAGCTGAAAATGTTCTATCTTCGACCCCTTCCCCCCAATATCTTCGACCCCTTCCCTCCTCTCCCAAGAATCCACTTACCCCGTGGTACTTTTCTACTCCTATAGGAAAGAATGTTTTGGGATCGATGCTTAAAGATATGTGTGCTAATGCCAGTATAGGTCATAAAACTAATCACAGTCTCAAAGCAACTGGAGCTACTGAAATGTCCGGAAAAAAATAATCCAGCAGCGTAACTGGTCATATGCCACTAAAGGCTTTACGAATCTACGAAAGAACAACAACTGATCAGCAGAAAGCAGTTTGTGATGTTTTGCAATCAAACAACTCCACACTTAAGCCTAACTTAAATTTTGTGCCCATAATTTAGATGACTCTCATATAACGTTCGCATTACTGAATGTGAGATGCCTCCTTGCTAAATTAGATGCTATACAGCAAGATGCCAAATTCAATTCTGCCCATGTAATAGGCTTTTTGTGAGACATGGTTGTCCCCTTCTCAATCATTAGTTGATAATAACTATATTACTGTACGTTATGATAGAGAAATAAATGATTGCCATGGTGGTGTAATGACATGGATTGATAATACATTTAGTCTAATTAATGCCCATACATTTAATACTGTTAGTGGTATAGAGTGTCTAAATTATCCATTCCTGGTGGGAGTTATATACATGTTGTCACTCTATATAGATCACCTAGAGTACCTATACGGAAACTTTGTAGTTTTTTATCACTGAACTTACAACATGTTTGTAATGATCATGCTATAGTAATTGGTGATTTTAGTGACCACTCCCACCGCTGACCATGGAGCCCTACTAGATCATGTGCATTATAATGGTAGTGTTGAGGGTGTAGTTGTTAATGTGGTTGATTGCTATTATTCAGATCATGATGTTGTTTATGTTTCCATACCAAGAACCAACAAACATGTGTCTGTTTCTGAAAGTAAAATTCTGTGCCGTAATTTGATCGCTACTAATGTTAAATTAGTTGAACCTACATGTACTTCACTTAATAGTGTTAAAGTACTGCCGAAATCAAATGCCCATAACGAAATAGTAGTTAATAAATGTAATACAATTTTAACTTCTAGAAAGCAATTTAATGATTTCAGGTTTTATCAAGTTGATGTAAATTGGCAAAAAGCATCTTGTTTGAAAGTTGGCTTACAGTACTCTTCATCATATCGAAAATCATATGGCAGTGCTGATACTATTCTATTACAACCTGATATGAAGTATCGTGTTACCGTGTTAACCTAATGGGAGACGGTAATTGTATGTTCCGAAGTCTTTCGTTTATACTGACTGGTTCACAGTCTCACCATTTTGAAGTCAGAAAATTGATATGTGATCACATGCACTCCATTGAGCAATCCTTAATGAAGTGTGTGTATTTACATAAAACTGTTATGATTACTTAATGGGTACAAAAAACAAATCTTCACCACGAAAGGAGTAGGTAACTTCTTTTGTTTATATCGAACAATAGTACAGTAGCTTTCCTCACTTTCATGCTATCAACTGTAAAGGCTGGTTTACAATAAGACATTGTTTCAACGTAACGTTGGCGTCACCGTTTACGAATTGCAACGACAGCGCCTGCACTCGTTCACAAGTTAGCGTTTGGAGCAAGCACCGAGCGGCGGTTAAACGTAAAAACACATTAACCATTAATAATTCAATGACACGCCTTACTCCGGAAGTCACACCCCTCTACTAGAAGCATGGCTGACAATTCCACTGATGACTTGTCTTCTACGATAATTCTTCAATATAAAGACGGTCGCAATATACTCATCATCAATAGAGACGATGCTGCCGGTTTTAGGCTTGACATATTAACAACATGTAAGCAGTACACTAACCCTACAGTAAACGGTGACAGTCCTTTAACCACAAGAACTGATTATGTCAACAAATACACTTCCACGTTGTAAACCATTTCTTATAATTTCACTGCAACAGCAACCACTCCAGAATTTTGTGTTGGCGTTGTCAAAGCAGTCCCCATTCATAAAAAATCTCCTACACAACACTTCACTGATTTAATGATGTTGTCCAAGAAGGAGGAGTTGGAACCAGTTTTCAAAAGAAATGACACTGGATTTGAGGAGGTCAATTGTATAAGAGTGGATGGGGCTTCAGACGAAGGCCCAACTCATGAGAGTGTGCAGTTTTGGTGGACCCTCTGGCATTATAAAAAAGCCAAAGTAGCAACACTGGTGACCACACGTTGTAGTGGTTCATCTTATTTGAACAGGGTAGAACTGCAAAATGGCTGCCTTTCCTTGGGACACTCGAACACGTTTATCCCCTCTACTTTAGGAGGCTCTTGCCTCAATCAAGAGACTGGAGAAGTGAACAAAACGAAACTCAAAAACAACCTTCAGCTTGCCATTATCGCTTACATTAATCGAGTCAATGGCTGTCCGATGGGTGAGACAAATATTAAGTTATACGAAGGCTCTACCTCAAATGATTACGATTCCATTGCCAGAAATTTGGATGTGTTTCTGAAGGGTTCGAAAAAGCAAAAGAAGCTACTGCAAGAGAAGGATGGTATTCTTTATTCTTTTATGAGTAAAATTTGGGATATTCGTAATCGAAATGCTGTACAGGGTCTCCCTACATCCTATATTTTTTAGCATCCTGTTTGCCAGTGACGTCAACCAACTACCCTCAACTGGTATCCCAGTGGACCTTTACTATCTCAGCTACCAATGCCTGCTTTAGATGGGGCACGACCTTGGGGCAGTGATACTTCCGTATGCCGATGTAAATCATTCTGTTCAGGCCACTATTTAAATGAGCTTATGCTCATTGATGATCAATCGAATGCTATCGTAGGAGAATTCACAAGTCCGCAGTCTGTTGTAATTAAGCAGAATTTTTCAAGTTGTCATGTGAATGGAGAGGACCCTAACTCGGATAGTTTTCTTGAAGAACTGCCAAGACAGTTCTATTAAGTATCGACGATACGAAAATCTGGATAAATTACCTCATCACTGTAATTGAAAATCGAAAACGTGGAGCAGCTAAAGCAGCTATCACACGAAGAAAGAAGCAAGAGCGTATTGCTGACACAGCAAAAGTTATACACTGTATATCCACCCAAGCTGAGCCAGTTGTTGCCACAATGAAATGTGTTCCCAGTCCCACCCAAGGTGATAAGCAGGATAGGGTGTTACCTAAACAACAAGAGGAACAGTGTAGTCAAAATGATGAAAATTACTGTGGCTGATGTGGAAAGGAATATGTGGAGAGTATGGATGAATTCTGGATTGCGTGTGATGTTTGTGAGAAATGGTTTTGTTGCACATGTGAAGGATTAACTACGCAACCTTCATCAGACATATACATGTATCTCTGTAAAACATGTTCATCCAATCAAGCCGCCGGACTGTTCATAATGATTATAATTAAGTTGTCAATTCAATTAAATTTTATTTTTTTTATGGTTCATTTCACTTAAAGCCGAAGAAGCTGATGGTCACTGATTGCTTCATCTCCGCAAAGCAGCAGCTGTTCGTGCTGTGTGTTGGATTTGCAAGTCTCAAACATGTTTGAAGTAAGATGGTGTACATGTAATTATACATAGCACAGAAATAACTCGTATTCAATTGTATTAATTTACATGTACATGTATACTTATTCTATGATACACACACTATATATAGTAGTGTAGCTTATAATTCTGATCCCTGTTTCCTCTAATTTATTATTTTTTCCCCTTTTTTTCTCCTAATCAGACTCATTCAGGGCGGAGGAGAGAGAGAGTAGAACATGACCTTTGATCACCAGATGTCCTCTAATACTGCATGATGACTCCAGTGCGAGAGGGTGCTACCCTGACCAAGGACATGTAGGGGCTACCCCTGATTCTTTGTTCCATCAGGGTACATGTTTGAACCTGTTAAACTCGCTGCTGGTGAGCAGTGATGACAATGACTCCCTCGAGGCCATCGTCAAGATACCTTGTGATCCTCAGTTTGTCATGTTCCTGTACGCACTTGACACAGACAACGGCGTAGGGACGCCTCTCCTCTCATGCCAGCATGACCTCCAATCAGACGCCTCTCTCCTCTCGCCAGCATGGCCTCCAATCACCAGCGTAGGGACGCCTCTCTCCTCTCTGCCAGCATGACCTCCAATCAGACGCCTCTCTCCTCTCTGCCAGCATGGCCTCCAATCACCAGCGTAGGGACGCTTCTCTCCTCTCTGGCAGCATGACCTCCAATCAGACCCCTCTCTCTACTCTGGCAGCATAACCTCTAATCACCGGCGTAGGCTGGGACACCTCTCTCCTCCCTGCCAGCATGACCTCCAATCACCGGTGTAGGGACTCCTCTCGGCCAGGAACCCCAATTCCAGTGAGTATCAGATACACACAGCCATGTACATTATACTATACTCCCCAACCAATTCGTATTGAGAATCATATCAGTATTGTCTATTCGCCATTTGATAAGTACACACTTCTTTAATTAGCCCAAATCATGGAGCCACAAACCCTTTGACAACATGTATACCCTTATCTGTAATAAATAGTATAATTCCCCTGTTAGTGGAATGTTTGAAAATTCAGTTGTTAATTTGTGAAATAATGGTTATATAGAGGGACTGTGATGGGCGTGCCTATAATGTACTTGAGTGATGAATATCACTAATGCACCGCCATTTTTAGTGGCAAGAATGTACAGAGTGAGTAGATAAGAAAACGATGCTTTTGAATTTATGTTCATTATAAAACCAGATTCACAAAATAAAATGCAAGTTCATACTTGTAGTGAAATTCTGCTTATACTGTGATTTGGTGTTTTCTTGCTCACTTGTTATGGAGAAACTTTGAAAAAACATGGCTTTTGCCTACTCACTCTGTACATTCTTGCCACTCAAGATGACGGCACGTTAATGATATTCATAACTCATCACAATTCCTTTATAAGATTATGGATTATATTAGTGAAATTTATATGCAGATTCTTTGTTCTATCAGGGCACGTGTTTGAACCTTCTGTTAAACTCGCTACTGGTGAGCAATGATGACAATGACTCCCTCGAGGCAATCATCCTGTGCACACTCGACACAGACTTAGACAGCGGCTAGGGACATCTCTCTCTTCTCTGCCAATATGACCTCCAATCACCAGGTGTTCTAATACTGATGATTCCAGCAGGAGGGAATGCTATCCCTGACCAAGGACATGCATACAGGAGGTTTAGCATATAACTATAGTGAATCAAGCAGTGGAGATCACAAGGCTTTCTTCCTGGATGGAAAGACTCGTGAGCTGACAGCTAGCTATAAAACCACTTTTAATTAAGTTTATCAGTTATGATTATTATAATAATTATTATTGTCAATTCATAAAAATATGGTTCTGATGATTTCACTAGCTAATGCAGCATTAATGATGTAATTTATTATCGTTCAGTTAGGACTAGGTCATTCAGCGGTACAATCAGGTTCCACATGTTTCTCACAGTTGGGTTCTTTCTGTTAGCGATAATTATTGATGACTCATTGATGTGAGCTCTAATGATCTCTTAATAGTGCTGATTTCTGTTTGCACACTCCTGCTGCCTCCATTATAGTACTAGTCTAGTTCTGTTTTGTGGAGAAGCATCTCTGTAAAGAGGCAAATGAAAATTATAACTCCCCCCCCCCCTCTCCCAGTTGTTACCTGGGATTATTGACTAACTGGCTCCTCCCAGGGGTGGGGGAAATTGACTAGCATGCGTGTTGAATCCCCACCCAATCCCGTATGGGGGGAGGTGGGACAAGCAATTGATAGGCGCATAACGCAGACGTTCCGTTTGTCTAATGTCATATTGTAAACCAGCCTTAAGATTGCAAGCATCACAGTCCGGCACTACATTTTATGACTTCGAGATCTTCAACTAGAGGCTGACACTCCCCGTTTAAACAAAAAGTGCAGGGTATTTTGCATTCTACTTTTAAGACTGTACAGATCTTCACAGCATCAATCTTTGACTTTTCACTGAATACAGATTCAAGATCAGCAAGTTGCCCATTGTTTTTTACAAATTCTACATCTGCGTTTCTTGGAGTAGTGAGCCGTATCTCGCTTTGATATGATTTCACCATCCAGTTTCTGATCACCTGGTAGTCTCCTCCTACTTTCACTACGCCTATGTACTTTTCCTAAAGCGTCAGCTGGCATACCTGCCCTGATTTGCAGCATACGAGCTCCACAACTTGTAGGCGGCTAAGACCATCTGTTCCCGATTTCCTTTCTATAACTTGCACCTCTCCAACTTTTACGATTCTAACACCAAGAATGCAAACTCTATCGAATTCAACTGCTGTCTTCAGTTCTGGAACTGTTAATTCACGTACATCACCACGAGATTTACTGCTACTAGAAACCAAATGCGCAAACTTGCTTACAGAAATCTTTTCGATTGGTATAGCTTGAATACTGCTTGCAGCACATCTAATAATTGTACTCCTGCTATTCACTACTATCTCTGGTTTACTCATATCATAGTAGCTTTCTTTAACAGTACAGTGCTTAATGGTCACAGCTTCTTTTTTCTTGTAGAACTACCGTATACGGCATATATTTCAAAGGTTAAAAATTTCACGAATTCGTCTAAGGTGCGCATTTGAGGGGGAAAATATTCACGAACAGTAGATTATCCAACAATTTAATACGTTTTTTTGCACGTGCACATGAAGAACAAATTTTGAGTGGTATTTAATTTCGTGATTTTGTCTGATTCGCAGAATTCGCGAAATTATATCCCTTTGAAATATATGCCGTATACGGTACTCCATAACTGCTCTCTCTAAACCCCACGAATCGTATTTCTTCTGCAAAGACCCGTCACACAAGTAGCCATCGAACTTCTTTGTAGTAGTGTCTGATGAAACGATTATATAGCCATGGACTACTGCTTTTGCTCCAGCCTGAGGACTGCTTGCTGACAGAATGTTAGCAATGCTGTCAAATTCCACAGAAAGCTGTCTTGGTCTTTTTGGCGTTCCAGCACCATAACGACCCGTCCCAGGTATTGAACGGATACTACTTGGGCTATTAACCTCGCTACAACCACTAGCTGGAGTCAACGATAACTATTCTTGGTTTAGATCTATAGTCATATCTAACTCGCACCTGGCTCTACAAACAATTGATCACTTCGCTGGATTCAGCGTATAGCTAGCCTTGGTTTCAACCTCAGCAGTGAAGCCCACTAACTACACTCATTGCATACCGCATGCACGCACACGATTATTCATTAGTAATCTATTAATTTTATTGCGCAGCCTATAGCCCACGGGTGTTTAATTTTAATTTATTCTCGCAAAGCTTGACATCATCAAAATACAGAAAAATATTTGAATTTGCCTAGCAACCACACAGGTTTTTTTTTTTTAAATCATGTAATCATAAAGGGGAAGTCCCTTGTAATCATATAACATCATTCAACGCTCGTGTCTTGTGAGAAGCTACAAGATGGTCGTTTGTTTGTTTCTCTACGACGGAGTCTGGTTTCATAGGCGATCAAAGATGCCAAACTTACGGTGGATGGAGTGTTGCCTGTTGTGATTCCTAAAGTTTTTAGCTGTTATCCTGATCTGTGATAGTATAGAAGAACCCTTCGTGCAAGGTATTTAGAAACAATTGATCTAGTTAGAATTTTTTTTTTTGAGTTACACCGATAATAGTACCGGTAGTATTTTACAATAATACCGTATAGCTGGTAATTTTAGAGTGGAATTAAATTTCGCTTAATTTCGCGGTTAAAATGGCTTATCACT
>JAYJLX010043959.1:0-13417 GCA_036873525.1 Chalinula nematifera
CCACTTCTGAAACTTTATTTCCTACCTCTACAAACCTTCCTGAGCTAGCAGAGCAAGTTTTGTAAGCATACCTTGAAAAGCGGCCGCATATAAGTCCGTTAAAGGTCCCACACCACTCGAGAATTCCGCCATTAATTTTACAACCACGCCTGACGTTTTTAATTATAACTGGAATTCAATTTTTGCGACAGATCTTAGGTTTTCTCAGAGCAAGTCACATATATATATACAGTGGACACTCCGAGAAAGGGAGTCTCAACAAAGGACACTTGTCAGTGTCCCAAATACACTTGTCTAATACATTTTGACCTCGGAGGAGAGGACGACCTCTTTATTAGAGCTGAAGTGAAATGAACACACCTCTTCAAACATTAGAAATAACTGGTGCATGACTTCCCAACGACTCCACCACCTAGTCTTGCTATATGTGACAATACTTTGCATTTTGCACAAAGCTCTTGATTTAGAACTATGAGCGAAAAGCATTATCCAGCTAGTACAGGAACTGTGTAGAGTAGGTGTTTTGAAGTGTTCACCGACATTATCCAAAGCATGGGGATAACAGCCTCATATTAGCATTAATGGTTTTCATCGCAAGATTGTTCACACTTGCTCTATCTCGCATTGTGGCCTAAAGCAAGCCAGGCCCTACACCGATTTTAACTGAAAGCACATTAATAATTTCCCTGGCTATTTCCTCTCCTGTCAAAGCTTTTTGCAAAATTTCAAGTCTAACGAGCCTCTCCCTAATTTCCCAATCAACCACAGTCATAATATAATAACTAAAACTTCTCCCAATCTGGTGGTGCCGTCAAATATTCCAGATACAAATTTACCAGCAATCTCATTCTTGATTTCCGCTACTTCCCGTTCTTAAACAAAAGGGAAGCATATGCCTTGTATCAGTAAGCGTAGAACCACCAAACTCCAAAGATCTCGAAAATACTTCAACTGGTACACCTGCTTTTAAGAACGTACATGTAGTTAATACTTGCACTCTTAACACTTGCTGATCAGTTTCTCCTTTGCCATGAACTTTATCATTACAAGCTTTTAAAGCATGAGGAATATCACAGGTGACTTAATTCCGGGGTCAGGCTTTAACAGCCGCAAACATGGCTACACTTAAGTTGATCATAATTCCAGTTTAAAACAACATTTGAAGCCTAAATAAGTTGCAAAAAGTAGAACTATCCATTACTAAATATGCTGTGCACAGAATAGTTGCAAAAAAATAAAGACGGGCGAAGTCAGTACTGCTATCTATTGATCGTTTTTTGAGCTAAAACCAAAAGTCCGGTGGGGTTCCTGTTACGCTACAGCTCTAAAATTTGGTTTTGCAATGCCTTAAGTCATGGTCTACATCCTATTAATCGCCCGAAACCATTCACAGTAAAGTTTTGGAGAGATAGACAATTTGTGGGTTTTCTGCCGCCATTTAGAGGTACAAAGAAGCCAGGTACTCAGCGAACAGACACAGTTTCTTTACGGGCGATTAATAGAAGTTAGATTACACCTTGAGACACTTTTCTAACCTGGTGGTGTCTCCTATATCATAGTGGAACCCCACCGGACTTTTGCTCGAAGAAGAAGCACTCTCCGCCATTACTGCTTGCAAAGAAACAACTACGAATGTTGACGTAATCAATTGAAAAAGCTCACGTGACTGTATAAATATTATAAAATATGTGCTTAAATAGACATCACAGCGGCTTGTAAACAATTTAGCTTGTATTTAGCTGCACGGTTGACTGAACATCATTGTCTACTACTGATAACCAGCTATCTCAGCCTGACCCAGGACTTAAGTTACCTGTGTATCCACTTCTCTGGCATTTTTTTGAGGTAAGCTTTCTCTTTCCTTCCAAGTGCTTTTTTGATTTAATGTGATTTAATATACAGCTTATTTTCACGGAAAGTGTTTCTCGACAGGCTTTGCAGAACAACCTTCCAGCTGACAAAGTAAGCTCCTCTCCTTTCAATTCGCCAAGCTGCTTTGCAGCTGACAAGGATTTTTTTCGTCAACCACCGCATCTTCTCTTTCCTTTAGGCGGTAAATTGGAATGTCTCTTCTGCTCAGGTCCAGGGTTGCCAGATTAGCACTTTTAATGCTAGATTTAGCATTTTTTGAACTGTCTTAGCATCAATTTAGCATCCCTTAGCATTTAGCATTTTTTTAGCATATTTTGTAAATTTTTAGCATTCTTTTAGCACTTCTTAAAAATCAGTCTATTTTTTGGTATAAAAAGCCCATTTAACGCCTTGTCAGCCATGTTTATTGTGGTTATAATAAAGTTATAAATAAATTAATCCAAAATTTTTTCATGATTTTGCAATTTTTTTCAATTTTTGTGGTATGACTTCAAAATTTTTTGTACTTCTCTTGCCTTTTTATGCATTTTTTTAACAAAAAAAAAATCTAGCATTATTTAGCTTTTTTTTGAAGGCTTTTTAGCATTTTTTTGATGACATCATCTGGCAACACTGCTCAGGTCCGATGTAGTCAGCGCTTTTATCGAGTAAAGAAATAACAAGGCTGTTCAGTGTTACATCATCTGTTTCACCACTGCTAGCCATCAGCGCCTTCAGGTTATCGAGTAAAGAAATAACAAGGCTGTTCAGTGTTTCATCATCTGTTTCACCACTGCTAGCCATCTTGAACGTACACGTGATGATACGTGTTTAATATTTTTTTATTATAATAATTACATAATAGTTATATTTTTAGTAATTTCTTTTACAAATTCAACAAATATAGAAAATCACTTTTTCACCAACTAATAACACACAAAACAGACACTATATATATTGATAGTACAGTCGTTATGAAGTCATATAGTATTGTTACTATTGTAATACCGTAACCACAGACAGACGACTACAGGGTGAGACAACTGATGTATATATCAATAATGCTTCTTTTCCATGTATACCCATTCTGCTCAAAGCAATGCTAGCATTATGTGCGGGTCCCTTGTTGGCAGTGAGCAAAGAAAGAACTACATGTAGCAGTAATCCCTCACGTGCACTACTTGCTGCCCTTCATAACATTTAGCTTTTTGGCAAGGAATAAACTAACTATACCAAAGCTAAAACCCCAGTGAAAACAAGTTGCCAAACTTGCAAATGAAAGGGTTAAAAATTAAAAACATGAAGAAGGGCACCAAGCAACTTTTTGGGCTGCAGAACCAATAATTTACTGTAACGAAGCAATTTGAATAGTGGCATTTCTTGCTCTTGTGATTTCTGCTTGACAGTACCGCTCTTACATGTAGCTCAGTCCAGGAAACAAGATACATACTTGTACAATTTGCTGTTTTGCTGTACTATTGAACCCATCAAAGATTATCTGAGTTAGAGATTGACAGGCAAATAATTTTATAATTTGATTTTAACAAAAGTAACACGAAGTTTTCAAAAGCTTAACCTATCGAGCCAGCAATCTCAAACACATTTTGCCACTTACCACACACACAAAGAAACGGCTGAAAATAAACGAGAACAATAACTAAATAGAGATCACTGGCTAACTGCTCAGCTAATTTCAAGCCCAGGAACCATAACACAGACCATTTCTGTAACACACAGACTGACTACAGATACTATACTTGTAAACTTCTACAGCTTCCTGTCATACATGTTTGGCTTCTCGCTTGAACTCTACTCGCTTGCGTATCCCTCGCTATAGGCTTCCCCCACACAAATAGTATGCTATGCAGTGACTATTGTGTGCATAGAATTATATTCATTTGTTACAATGAAATTAATTTTCTATTTTTTAATTCCAGGAAAAATACCTGACGATGGAGGCCAACCAGCAGGAGATAATAGATGATGAAATGTACGAGGAAGCACAGCAGCCCCTTATCAAGTCCACTGTCAGACTACGTCCTGCACTCCCACCCTCACTGCAGTGCCCCTCCTCTCTTAATCACCTTAAAGAATACCAAACTGGGTGACTCTCAGGAGGAGCCCATGGATGTGAATCCACAGCGTATGGGAGGTGGAGGGGGCTCTACTTTGGAAGCTGAAGTTGAGCATGACAAGGATGTTGAGTGACAGGAGGACCGACCTGTAGTGCCTCCCTACCTCCTCCAATACTGCAATCCATTACCCAACAAGTTACTGAAGAGCCACTTCCCCCACCCCCACCTACTACATCAACCACACCCTGTTCTAGTATATCCCAGCAACCACTACCACCTCAGTCCAGTTCTGATTCCCAACAGGCGTTACCTGTCCCACCCAGGCCACATATATTTGATAGACAAGAACCTGAAGGTATAGTTATTTATATTATATACATATGTATACACTGTACTTGTACAGTGTACAATGTCATTAAATTTAACTTCACATGGTCGCGAGGGCGTATCCATGTATAGTTTATTAATTTCAATAATTATTAATTTCGAATGGAGCTAATTCTTCAATAGTTCCAATAATAAAACTTACAGTAGATGTGGTGGAAATGATTATACACAATATACGGTATTGTAACCTTTTTCTTCAGAGTCGCCTGCATGTGCTTGCAATTTAACTTGTACTTGTAACACTTTTTTTTTTAGGCAATGCTAGTAAGATTGATCCAGGAATTGTAATTATCTACGAGGAAGATCAAAACTTGGACAGTCTGATCAGATTAGCCAATTTTAATGTGCCGATAACTCCAGGTAAGTATTGTAAGGTACATGTACAGTGTATAATTATGTACAGGTACTGTACATGTACAGTGTACATATATCATAAAATAAATATCATTAAACACCATCTGTATATAGGTCTACATGTACTAACATGGAGACTTGTTGACTTTCATCTGCCTTTGATTTCAAATTTTATATGCCGGGACTAAAATATTTCTCATGTACTGCCAAGGATGATAATCATAGACAGAAATTATCTACCAATTTAGCTTTAATAAACATTAATAAAATGCACCAATAACAGTATAAACAGCCGTTTACCATGTACTCTACTTTAACGTTAAACATACATTGTACTTTAAAAAGTAATAAGTTTTTATAAGTAAAAGTTTTCATGAGTAAAAGAAATGGCAAGTTTGTTCACTGACACTTCTGTAAGCGAGAATCTTCTACGTCGAAATGCCTATGCTAAGAAACTTCAAATTATAGGAAAGAACAGGACTAGAAATTTTTGCTATGACCTTATACTTTTCAAGATATGACGGCTAGATGACAAATTCAAGGAGAGTGCTCACGAATTACCTACTCTTATCTATAGGAGAAACCAGGAACAACTTAAAACACAAATGAAATGACCACATCAAGGTGATGGACATACACTGTAGAACACAATGAGTTAACACACACATAAAGTGACAATATCACTGATTAAAGCATTACAAGTGATAGGACATAGAATACGAGTTAACACACATGAAGTGACGAAATCAATAATTATAAAGCTGTACACAACACATATATCATATAATGAAGCCTCTACAATCAGACTGTTGAAGCACAAGTGACTATAGAGACACAACACAACTAACATACATGTACAGTGTACCACACTGAAAGTACAGGCTAATACTCAATATCATGGCTACAAGCATTATGCTATGCATAACATACATGTACCTAAAACAGAAAGTTCTGCTGGAACAACATGCACCTTAACTATTAATGGTGATACAGACAGTCCATCTGTGATCGAGTTGCCAGGTCAAACTGGTAACCTAACTATCATTGAAATAGCGATATACATGTAATACGGAACAAGTAAACAAACTTACAGTACATAGCACAAAAAGAACTGATACAAAAAGGAAGACTAGCCAGCCATTTTATTATTCCCACCTAAAGCAGCCTGTGACATCATTGTTTCTATGGTGAGAAACAACTGATCATGTGTGTTTGGCAAATACCACACCTACATAGATTTACTTAGTTAATTATTTTTTTTATAAGGAACAGTGCATGGACACTTCATCATTTTGGTATATTTATTACACAGTATCAATTTATACCATGCACCAAAGGGCGGGTACTAATCAAGGAAATACGGTAGCTGTATCACCAAGTAGAAAAACTTAAGTAGTTTTATTGTGGCTATGTAAGTAGACTATGTACGATCAATGAATGGGATATTCAAGCCTTCAAAATATGAGTATTATACCATTTAGTCATAAAATCCAAACCTCAGTATGTTTCTAGGAGTTGTTTTGATTTCTTTTGCTATTCATGGTCATTGGAGAAACAATTAGTATGTAGCTCCTCTGCTCTCAAAGAAATCTAAGTGATAACTTCCTCAGCTGGAAAAGTCTTGCTTAGTTACATGTATAGTACGTATACAACACCATGTAAAATACTGGCAAGCTTGCACATGCAAGTAACTTAAGTCCTGGGTTACAGAATTAGTAGCCGGAAAAGTGTTAATTGAACAATGTTGCATTGAAAAAAATCTCATTAATTATGCACGAAATTAAATTTACGGAAGTCCGCGGTTATTTACTGAGATAGACTCTTAAAATGGCTTGCTCAAGTTTGAGTGGAATTGCGGAGTTGTTGTGCCCTAGTGCAATTGACGGTACTCTGTACGCAGGTTTCTAGGAGTATTATCTATGCTGTATCAAATTTCCGTAACGAATTATCCACGGGATTTTGTGTGACTGGCTCGAGAGTGGAATAAACGAGGTGCAAAAAACGAAGAATTTTGCTATTGCTCCAAAACCGATCCCCATGGAAATGATAGGATGGAGATCGTGAGTTAAGACATGGGCAATACAAAATTTCAGAAGCGTAGCCGCAATTTCCATTGTAAAGTTGTAATGTAGCGATACGCTACGGTCGTTTTCTCGCTTGTGTTTTAAGTTTCGTTATGCTTTTGTGTTTAGCAAAAGATAGCTATATTTTACGCAATTTAAAAATACGGTTCAGAACTCGAGTTATGATCCTGTAAAGTTAGCCATTATTTAAGTCAAGTTGGGCGTGACCCATGACTTAAATGCCATTATACTTTATATACATGCATGTACTACTACTGGTATAGTCTCGCGAGCCAGGCTCTCTTGCTTTTTACAGCTAGGAAGCTTGATTATTGAAATGGGCGGGGTAGTGTGTGGGCGGAAAAGCAAGAAAGAGAGTCTGGTGTCATGCAATACATGTATCGGTGCAAAAAAAAAGCAGGAAACAGATAACAGTATTCATGACTTGCGGTCAATGAAGCCATGCTACTGCTCGTAGCCTGCAGGTATAACATGGCGTGTTCTCTTTGTGCATGTGTGTCTCTTAACAAACGACAGTTAAGCAAGAATGCTAAGATTACGAGTTGTATCAAGGGCCTGTTGGAAGAGAAAGAGGAAGCTCACAGTATGTTGCTGCCGGACAGGGAGAAGACAAGGATTTTGAAGGGATATGTGTGTAGTAATTGCTACAAGAAGCTGGAAACCTTCCATAAAAAAAGGAAGTACTTTTAAACTTACTCGATCATATTTTTACGGCCCAGAATAATCCTCAGTCGGACTCACAGTCAACAACATGTGCTACTAGTACTATTCGCCGGAAAAGGACCAGGGAGGCCGGTGCCACTTCAGGGCAGGCACCAGCAGCAAGAAGGCTCAAGCTGGGTGATGCAAGTGTCTCTGGACAATCACCTGAAGTTGTGGTGAGTGTTGTGTGGTCACTATACTGATTAATGTGATATACATGCTGATCATTGCATGCTATATTTTATATAATTATAGACAGAAATAAAGTACAAGTCAGGTTCAAAACCCCATAAATACAAGCTAACTCCATCAAGAAAACACTTAGCGAAAAGTGTGGCCAGATTCAAGCCTAAAGCCATTGCTCGGTACTGCTGGATGCATCCAAATGTTCGCAAGTATATTATCATTTGAGGAAAGACGTGACCAAAATGTGCTCAGATTCCATCACCAGCTGTTTACGTAGATCAGATGTGGAACATTTGAGCAATTTCACATTTGATGTTCTGATTAAAGAGTTAGAGGAGCACGCACCTACCCTATATACATTTCTCAAGGCATGCACTAAGACCAAATCACTCGAATCTGCTCGCGTCAACTCTGTCATTGGAGTATGTGCTGCTATAATACTGAAGCATAGGCATTCGACTATGTCATGTGTTCATAAGATGACTTCTTTGATTTTGTATGCAGGTTCCTGTTCTAAAATGGTAATACTATAGTTACTGAATAATCGTGAATTAAATTAGTCATGCATTTGGCTAATATGATCAGTATACACACAACTTATATAACTGCTGGCTGGGCCAGCAGCACATGCTCGTATATTTAAGTAATAAAATGATTTAGCTGCATTTATAGGTGTTCGAAAGACTCAAGCAGCTTAACCTGTGTGTCTCCTATTCGACTGTGCTCCGATTACTTGATAAACTCGGAGAGAATTATGATGCTACTGTACTCCAATGGCGTGATTCTCTTGAAAAGGTATAGTTATGTATACACATCATTTTGATAATTATTATACCAAATTTTCTGATCGTTATTGATGTGCAGCACATTAAACCACGTCAATTACACAAGCCATCGGAATTAGCACGTATTTCAGATACAGTAGTACCAGAGCTACCACTCAGTCAGCTTTTGGATTCATGCTCATCTTTAGGTTCTGCAATGATGACTGATGTTCCTGCCAGTGCCGTTGCCTCTAGTGATGCATCTACACATGCAAATGACACGATTCAACATGATGGTGACGCTGATTCTGATGGTTCATCATCTGCTTCCCCTTTCTCTATTTCAGATAGTTCAGGTTCTGAAATTTCTATTCCTAATGCAGATGGTATTCAGGACATATTTGATAAATCACTTGAAATCCCAACTGTGAACGTGTTGGAGAATATACATCAACAACAGCAACCATCAATGACACTGTCAGCAGAGACAGCTATGGAATGGCAAGGATATAAAATAGTGGGTGATAATCTGGACTGGACCATTAAGCCAACGTACAGATACCCAGAATAAATCAGTTCATTGCTTTAACTCCATTGCAATTAAAGATCGTGTTGACCTATCTTCGTTCAGTGATGAAGTAATTTTATCTCCCCTCTCTCCTGAATTGGCTGTTGATGTCTTAGTACCACCTGTAGGTGATGACTCTGTTTTGATGTCTAATTTTTGCTTTTTGATGAAAAGAATAGTGGTACAGCATCTTCGCTTTTTTGTTGAATCCTTTGGAGACATCACAAAGAGTCACATTACCCATCGTTTTAGTACTGAAATGTCTAAAAAGTCACAGGTTGTAAGTAGATAGTACATGCAACGCATTATCAGGTGCATGTGCTTTGACATAAATTTGTTTTGCTTAATACATGTGCAGGTTCCTCTTGGAATTCTGATGAAAAATGAAACACAGTACAAGGATATGATCGATATCATAGATCATCACCATCAGTACGTACCTAAAGTCTCTTCCACAGAATATTTCCCTACAGCTACAACAAATCCTGACAATTCATCTGAAGGCAATGCTACAAGTACAGTACCTGTGACTGAATTTGATTTCCACAAGATCATATTCGGAGGTGATCAACTAACCTGTGCTCGAGCAAGAGGAAGTCAACTTGATCGTGTCACAGCTGATGACAACAAGAAGCAATTGAAAGGCATATTAACGTGCTTTGAGGATTGGCATGCAAAAGTAGTGCTTTTAGAGGTTTGTTATTATACAAGTATACAATTATAAAAGTAAAGTTATGAATTATTTTTAATAATTATTAATATGCCATATGTCCACACGTACATGCATGCACATTAAAATAAACATGATTGATCAGGTGTGTATTGTGCATGTGTGTGACACATGCATGCTCTCTAAATCTTATAATGTTTGATTTCCTCTTCATATAGGTTATTTGGAAAAGGCTGTATTCTACTTGTTCATCATCAGACCACGGTACTCTTTACCAACTGCGTAACCTAATTAACAGAAGGAATGTTATTAAAAAGAAGGAATGTTATTAAAAATCCCAAACAGGATTTCAATGCTTGTGATGATTTTTTCAATGCCATTGTTGTTTCACATGTCTTGGTAGCTGTTATAGAGACTTTAAAAATGACAAGCACAGAGGAAACACCTGCTGACTTTGCAGAAGATTTATGGCTATTACCTGAAAATGAACGAGAAGAGGTGCTAAGCAAAGTCTGTAACGATGTTCTGAAAAGATTTTGCACTATTCAGTTCAATGTATTGGCACAGAATGACGATGGAGATATTGTGGATACAGATGATGAAGACATTGACCAAGTGCAAGCGTATGCATCAAAAGTTTTGACATTAGGTCTTTTGTACTTAGAATTTTGTGACGCTATTAGGGAGGGGGATGGGACACGCATTATCCGTTGTTATAGATATTTTTTGCCTATATTCAGGCATTCCCAACGAACAAACTACTCCAATGAAGTGCTGATCATGCTCTACCAACTGGAATTTACTCTTACTCCTCGGCAAGTACAGCAGTATACGTGGTCACGAACTGTTAATTATCTTGGATTGCCCGGTCATAATATACCAAATGACCTATTCCTTGAGCATTTAAATCGCCTATGCAAGGATTTAATTAAAGGGTTAGGAGCAAATAAAACTGAAAAATCCATTCAGCGTATTGGAAGGTGTCAAGGTGCTATGAATTCAATTTTAGATAACTTTGACAAAACTCAGTTTGTTGCACACTCTAGTACCCACCATGCAACTTGTAGCAACCGAGATCAAGCTATTATAATCAAGGAGTTAATGCAGTACAAAGTATTTAATTCTTGTGAGGTAATCAACAGGACTCATTATTCATTTAAAAAATTGAAGAAAGGAATGATGCAAGAAGTAGACAGAAAAAAACTCAAGACATGGATGAAAGAAAGATTAAATTACTACATACTAATTATATAAAGGAATTGTCATATTTGGTTTATACAAATGTCACAGCAAGTAACATTATGTGGTAAATTAGTTTCTTCCGGTATAGCGCTAGCGCTGTCATCAAAAAATGTTTTCAGAAATAGCTTTCTGCAAATTGAAGTATTTTGGCAATACGCTGTCATATCTTTATTGACATGTCTTGTATACCCCTGTAGAGAATAGACACACATGGCTGACCATCACGTCCAGCTCGTCCTGTCTGTTGAACAAAGGATTCAACATCTCCCGGAGCACCAATATTTATCACCTTCCTCACATTAGGACAATCCAGTCCTAAACCAAACGCGACTGTAGCGATCACTACTCTTAGTGTTGAATGCTGGTTGACAAAGGTTTTACTATATGCTCCTTCACTTTGTCTTCAGTTGCACCCGTGTAACAATCAATCAAGCGAAACTGAGAAACACAAGGTGAATGAGGCGGTTCAGTAAATTCTTCACCGAGAACAGACTTAAGATATACATACAAGTAACTGCACAACTCTCTTTTTTGACAAAATAGTATTGTTTTCTCTGCCGCTGTTCGGTTTTTTCTAACATCTTCAGTTAAGGGTTCTAAAGCGATTTCGATTGACTCACTTTCCTTTACATAGTAGCATATGTTACTCTTAAAAGGAGTAATAGATAAAACGAAAGTGAGTTCAACCTCCATTCCCAGACTACGCATTATTTCATGCCTACTGTTTTTAGTAGCAGTAGCAGTGAGTGCCATAATACGAACACCAGCTGGAAGCAAACTCCTCACTTCACTTAAATGGCCAAACTCTTTACGAAACTGGTCACCCCTATATTGAGAAATTTGTATGGGTTGACATGTACCATTTACTACTCATTGAGTGTATATACTTACCACTGGTTTACACAATGAGCCTCGTCCACTGCAAAAGCAACTATATTGCTCCTGTATGGCTCCTCCCTGAATATCTTCCTCCATTTTCTTGTTGTTAATAAGGACTCCGGACTAATAAATATCAAACTAAATTTACCTTTTTCAATCATATTAGCAGTCTCCCCTGTCATTGTAGATGAAGTCATCCCACTGCGTACACCCATGGCATTAAATTTAAGGACTTGATCACTCATCAAAGCTATCAATGGGCTGACTACTATGGCAATACTGTTTTCAGTGCCTCTGAGACTGTCATATACACTTGGTAGGCAGCCATAACATAAACTCTTTCCAAAGCCTGTGGGCAGTCCAGCCTACCCATGACATACGACTTAATCACATCTTCCTGTTGTTTTCTAAGCTTGGAAAATCCAAGACGAGTTGTTGCTGTCTTTATCGTTCGCTCTACTTCTTCCTTCCACGTTCTACTGAAAGACGCCATGTTATACCTACCTGCAGGCTACGAGCAGTAGCATGGCTTCATTGACCGCAAGTCATGAATACTATTATCCGTTTTCTGCTTTTTTTTGCACCGATACATGTATTGCATGACACCAGTCTCTCTTTCTTGCTTTTCCGCCCACACACTACCCCGCCCATTTCAATAATCAAGCTTCCTAGCTGTAAAAAGCAAGAAAGAGAGTCTGGCTCGCGAGACTAATATATACTATACTTATGGCTGCAACGAATAGTACTTTTGCTATTCGGATATCCGGTGTCAAAAACGAACGGATTATTCGTTTATTCGTTATACATTTGTTTCAATGCCACTCTATATGTGTTTAGATTGCTAAGTATAATGAAATTATACTTTACATTAGGATTGTCTGTTTACACAAGCAGGAGGAGCTAATTTAAGTGTTGGTTACTTATCACAAGCCAAGCCTCTCATCAATTTAACAGGCATTTTATTGTAAAGCAATTATCCGGATGCCGAAAACACTATTCGAATACTGCCTTAACGAACGAATATTCGAATAATGTACTATTCGTTTTCAGCCCTACTTATGACTTCGATCAAAGGAGCCGCCTGGTCTATATGCATCATAGCCTGACCTATCAAAAACCACAGGTCGAATAATCAGTTTATCAGACCTGTAGTCATGTAACCCATCCCACTAATTTACAATATCAACAACAAAGTAACAGTTGTTTGGCAAAGACACGAAGGAACAGTACCTTTTCTTCATCGAATAATCGGGATGCCTACTACACTACCTATAGCCAAGAAGTACCTTATATAGCAGGCCCACAGTAGATCTAGCCGGCTGTTATACAGGACAGATGTTGCTCGTGTCAGTTGTTAGAACATCGGATTTTATGGAACAATGTACGGGCGGCTTGTATCATGCAACTCTTGTCTTCTGAAACTTTGTGGAATCGATCCAGGAACAAACTAAATATTTCTGCTGTTAAAGAATTAGCATTGTATATATTGTATAAAGACCCTATCACTGGGCTCTATGGCTTGTAGCAGGCCCTCGGCCTCGGTTTCGGGAGTTGGATATCAGCTCTTGGCTTCGCCGACTAGCAACACCCTCAACCTCGGCCTTGGGCCTGCTATAAGCCATAGAGCCCAGTGATAGGGTATACATATATATATA